>JAODAL010006511.1:0-132924 GCA_025379985.1 Phyllomedusa bahiana | reverse complement strand
GACAGGGTGTGAGCAGAGAATATGGTTTACAGAGAGGACAGGGTGTGAGCAGATAACATTGGTGTACAAGGGGGAAGGTTTGAGCAGAGAATTTTGGTGAAAGGGGGGAGCCGGTGTGGCGGGGGAAAAATATGGTGTACAGGGAGGACGGTTTTGAAAAGGATATGGGGAACAGGAGGACAGGGTGTGAGCAGAGAATATGGTGTACAGAGAGGACAGGGGTGTCGGGTATATTGTGAAACAGGAGGACAGGGTGTGAGAAGATAATATGGTGTAAGGAGAGAACAGAGATTATGGTGTAAGGAGAGAACAGAGAATATGATATAAGGAGATCGAAAAAAATTTTTGAAAGGGAGGAAAAACAATATGGTGAAAGGAGAAACAAGAAACAGTGTAAGAAAAAAAAACAACGGGGGATAAGGTGTGAGGAGAGAACAGAATATTGTGTAATAAGAGAGAAAAGAACATTGTGTAAAGAGAGAACAGAGAATATCATGTAAGGAGAGAGCAGAAAATATGGTGTAAGAAGAGCAGATAGTATGGTGTAGTGAGAGAGCAGAGAGTATGATGCAAGAAGAGAAGAGTGAATATGGTGTAAGGAAAGAACAGAGAAAAAATGGGTGTGTAAGGAAAGAACAGAGAATATGGTGTGGAAAAAAAGGGGGAGGAAAAGGAAAAAATTTGGGTTGGAAAAGGAAAAGGGAAAGAAAAAAAGAAATTGGTGAAAGGGAGAACAGAAAAGGTTAAGGAGAAACGGAATAGGGTTTTGGGAAAAATGAGGGGGAACGAAATAGGTGTAAGGAGAGAACAGAGAAAATGGTGTAAGGAGAGAGAAGAGAAAAAAAAAAAATTAGTGAAGGAGGAACGGGGAAAAAAGGGGAAAAAAAAAATTGTGTAAGGAAGAACAGAGAACATTTTGAGGAGGACAGAGTAGGAGATTACAACTCACCTCCACAGCGTATGTTGGTGACATTACTGTCTACCTGACTGATAGAGTTCTCGGCAGAACAGCTGACGTTTATGGCACCAGATGTGAGCACTGAGGCGTTGATCGTGAGTTCTGGACCCTTGTTCCAGTGACTGAGATTCCCATTTACCCTCCAGTAATATCTGACATTGTTCCCTTTCTTCACCTCACAGGTGACTCTGGCGCTTCCATCATCCTGACAGGAGGTGACAATGGTGGGTGCAGAGAGAGGAGCTAAGGAGACATTCAATGGATGTGCAGAATTCATCAGGGGGAGAGCAGAGAATATGGTGTACAGAGAGAACGGTTGTAGCAAGAAAGGGTCAAGAAACGGGAGTGAAGCTGAGAAATTTGTACAGAGAGGACAGAGCGTGAGCACAGAATATGGTGTACAGAGAGAACAGGGTGTGAGCAGAGAACATGGAGGACAGGGTGTGAGCAGAGAACATGGAGGACAGGGTGGACAGGGTTGGTTAAAAGGGGGGCAGAGAATTTTGGGTTACAGAGAGGTTGTAAACGAGAAATGGGGACAGAGGGGACAGAGGAAGCAGAGAAAGGTTTTCAAGAGGGGGGACGAGTGATAGCAGAGAAATGGTGTACAGGGGGAAAAGGGTGGGAAGAGAATATGGTGTAAGGAGGACGGGTTTAAAGAGAGAAATGGGTTACGAGAGGGACAGGGTGGGGGAGCAGAAAAATGGGGGACGGGGTTAGCAAGAATTTTGGTGACAAGAGGACGGGTGTGGGAGGAATAGGTGTACAGAGAGGACGGGATGTAGCAGGAAAATGGGGACAGAGAACAGGGGTGTGGCAGAGAAAAGGGGGAAGGGTTAGCAGAGAAATGGGGACGAGAGGACAGGGTGTGAGCAGAGAATATTGTGTACAGAGAGGACAGGGTGTGAGCAGAGAATATGGTGTACAGGAGGACAGGTGTGAGCGGGAAAAAAGGGGGGGAAAGAGGAAAGGGGTGTCAGAAAAAGGAACGGGGGGTTTAGCGGGTTAGGTGTAAAGAGGACGGGGTGGAGAAAATGGTTTTGTCAGAGAGGAAGGTGGTGGGGAAAATATGTTGACAGAGAGGACGGGGTTAAAACAGAGAATATTTTTACAGGGGAGGATGGGGGAAAGCTAAATATGTGTACAGAGGGGGGAAAGGTGTGAGAAAGGGAAAGGGAAAGGGGACGGTTTTTAGAAAAAGATGGTGAAGCGGGGAAAGGGAGAAGAATGGTTTACAGGAGGGACGGGGTTTTGGAGCAAGAAATGGTGTACAGAGAGGACAGGGTGTGAGCAGAGAATATGGTGTACAGGGAGGACGGGTGTGGCGAATATGGTGTACGAGGGAAACGGGGTTTGTGAGCAGGAATATGGACAGGAGGGACGGGGGTGTGGACAGAGAAAGGTGTACAGGGAGGACAGGGTGTGAGAGAAAGGGACGGGGGGGTGTGAGCAGGAATATGGTGAAAAAGGGGAAAGGGGGGGGGGGGTCAGGGGAAGGGGTAGCAGAGAAATTTTTGTACAGGAAAAACGGGGTGGAGCAGGAATATGGACGAGGGGACGGGGGTTTTGGAGCAGAGAATATGGTGTACAGGGAGGACAGGGTGTGAGCAGAGAATATGGTGTACAGAGAGGACAGGGTGGGAGCAGAGAATATGGTGTACAGGGAGGACAGGGGGTGGAGAGAGAATAGGGTTAAGGGAGGACAGGGTTTGTGAGCAAAAATAGGGTCAGGGGGACAGGGGTGAGCAGAAAAATATGGGTACAGGAGACAGGGTGTGAGCGGGAAAATTTTGGACAGGGGGGGAAGGGGTGTAGAGGAATTGGTGTAAAAGGGGAGAACAGGGTGTGACAGAGAAAAAATTACAGAGAACAGGGGGAGAAGAATTGGGTTTGACAGGGAGGACAGGGTGTGAGCAGAGAATATGGTGTACAGAGAGGACAGGGTGTGAGCAGAGAATATGGTGTACAGAGAGGACAGGGTGTGAGCAGAGAATATGGTGTACAGAGAGGACAGGGTGTGAGCAGAGAATATGGTGTACAGAGAGGACAGGGTGTGAGCAGAGAATATGGTGTACAGAGAGGACAGGGTGTGAGCAGAGAATATGGTGTACAGAGAGGACAGGGTGTGAGATTATAACTCACCATCACAGAGGAGTTCGGTGTAGTTGCTCTGCTCGTGGCTGATAGAGTTCTTGGCAGAACATTTGAGGCTTATGGAACCAGCTGTGAACTCTGAGGCCTCGATGGTGAGATTCTTGGAGCGCAAGTACTTCGTACTGCTGCCATCGGTTTGTTTTCCCATCGTGTACAGTCCAGGTGTATGAGGCTTGGTTCCCTCTCTCTGTCTGACAGACGACTCTGGCGCTGCCATCTTGTTGACAGGTGGTGTTAATGGAGGGTATGGATACCGGAACTAAGGAGACATTCAATGGAGGTTTAGAACATCTCATAGAACATTCAGGTTTTATGATATTTTATCTTCTGTCCTCAAGAACCTTCTGCAGCTCCTCCGTGTGGTTAGAGGTTCAGGCACCACCACACATCGTCATATCATGACCGGTTGGGAAGGACTGGAGTGGAGAGCGTCAATGCTCAAAGGCTTTATAACTCTCGTTTGCCACAATCAAACCAACAAGTGTGAACACGTCCAACACTGATCCCTCTGAGTGTCATGGTCTGCTGTGGAGTTCAGCAGTGTCCCAGATCAGACTGTTTGTGTCATCTCAGTATTAGAGAGTTTACCTCTCCTGTGATATAAATTATACATCACACTCTGCCTCATTATTTACTTATCTATAACAACTCCTCCTATGACCCCAAATAACAGTATAAAAGAGCAGAGACCGGACTGCGAGGAGAGAACAGAGAAGAGAGTGTGAGGAGAGAGCAGAGAGGAGAGAAGAGAAAGTGTAAGGAGAGAACAGAGAACATGGTGTAAGGAGAGAACAGAGAACATGGTGTAAGGAGAGAACAGAGAACATGGTGTAAGGAGAGAACAGAGAACATGGTGTAAGGAGAAAACAGAGAACATGGTGTAAGGAGAGAACAGAGAACATGGTGTAAGGAGAGAACAGAGAACATGGTGTAAGGAGAGAACAGAGAACATGGTGTAAGGAGAGAACAGAGAACATGGTGTAAGGAGAGAACAGAGAACATGGTGTAAGGAGAGAACAGAGAACATGGTGTAAGGAGAGAACAGAGAACATGGTGTAAGGAGAGAAAAGAGAATATGGTGGTAAGTGAGGAATAACAGGAGAACATGGTGTAAGGAGGAAAACAGAGAGAACATGGTGATGTAAGGAGAAAAACATCGAGAACATGATGTAAGGAGAGAACAGAGAACATGGTGTAAGGAGAGAAAAGAGAATATGGTGTAAGGACAGAACAGAGAACATGGTGTAAGGAAAAAACAGAGACATGGAGTAAGAAGAGAACACGAGACATTGGTTGTTAATGGAGAGAACAGAGAACATGGTGTAAGATAAGAACAGAGAACATGGTGTAAGGATAATAACAGAGAACATGGTGTAAGGAGAGAAAAGAGAACATGACTTGGTGTAAGAGGAGTGAGAACAGAGAAACATGGTGTAAGGACTAAGAGAACAGAGAACCTGGTTGTAAGAAGGAGTACAAGAGAACATGGTGTAAGGAGAGAACAGAGAACATGGTGTTTTAAAAAAAAAAAAAAGGGGGAAAGAGAACAGAGAACATGGTGTAAGGAGAGAACAGAGAACATGGTGTAAGGAGAGAACAGAGAATATGGTGTAAGGAGAGAACATGGTGTAAGGAGAGAACAGAGAATATGGTGTAAGGAGAGAACAGAGAACATGGTGTAAGGAGAGAACAGAGAACATGGTGTAAGGAGAGAACAGAGAACATGGTGTAAGGAGAGAACAGAGAACATGGTGTAAGGTGTGGGAAGACAGGAGAA
Organism: Phyllomedusa bahiana; assembly: GCA_025379985.1. NCBI lineage: Eukaryota > Metazoa > Chordata > Amphibia > Anura > Hylidae > Phyllomedusa > Phyllomedusa bahiana. The sequence continues at coordinate 128,035 of JAODAL010006511.1, read as the reverse complement.
TATTGGTGTAAGTAGGGGAGGAACAGAGGAGTATGGTGTTATGAGAGAACATGTGTAAGGACCGAGGAGAACAGAGAAACATGGTGTAAGGAGTGGAGAACAGAGAACATGGTGTAAGGAGAGAACAGAGAAAATGGTGTAAGGAGAGAACAGAGAAAATGGTGTAAGGAGAGAACAGATCGAAATGGTTGTAAGACGAGACACAGAGAACATGGTGTATAGGATAGAGAACAAGCGAACACTGGTGTAACGTTGAAGAACAGTAGAAACATTGGTGTAGGAGAAAACGAGAGAAAAAATGGTTTGTACAGGACGGAGTGAACAGAGAACCATGGTTGTAAGGAGAGAACCAGAGTAACATGGTGGGAAGGAGAGAACAGGAGAACTCATGTTGTTAATGACTGGAGAACAGAGAACATGGTTTAAGGAGGGAGAACAGTGAACATGGGTGTAAGGAGAGAACAGAGAATATGGTGTAATGAGAGAACAGAGAGAGGGAAACATTTTTTTTGTGTAAGGCTGGAGAAAGGAACAAGGGTGTAAGAGGAAACAAGAGAACATGTGTACGGAAGGGAGAACAGAAGAACATGGTTTGAAGGATGAAAATACAGAGAACATGGTGTAAGGAGAGAAAAGAGAACATGGTGTAAGGAGAGAACAGAGAACATGGTGTACTGGAAGAGAAACAGAGAAAATGGGAGTAAGGAGTGAGATCAGAGAACATGGTGTAAAGGAAGGTGAGACACTGAGAACATGTGTAAGAGGACGAACAGAGAAGAACATTTGGTGTAGAGTTAAGAACAGAGACATGTGTGTAAGGGTAAAAGAACAGAGAACATGGTATAAGGTAAGAACAGAGAATACGGTGTAGGTTGTCCTTGGGACCCTTTATTTTCACTGATTACTAGCCCCATAAACATCTCTTATTATTAGAGATGATTGAACCCTAAAAAGTTCAAGTCGAATTCATTCGAACTAGAACCGAACTTCGAGCCCCATTAACGTCAATGGTTAAGGTTATTTTTATACCTATACAGGTGAGGAGAAGCCACAAGTACCTTCTATAAGAGTAAACTGGATACGTGGAACAATTCTTGAAGAAAATTTGGCTCTATGGAAGGGCAGAAAAAAAATTGAGAGGTTTAAAAAAAAAAAAAAAAAAAAAAAAAATTTTTTTTTTACTTCAGTTCCTTTCTACTGAAAAGATTGATGGACAGCTTGGCATGCAGGGGCGTCCAGCTACTAGGACGGTGAAAGCGTAGCAGTGGCTATTGGAAATGGCACATGGTAAATGGCAGGGAGCCCCCTATGCTTTTTGTTACCAGGATCCAATGAACATGTCGATATAATGTATTTTATAGGTGGCGGCAAGACATCCCAGAGATGGGGAAACATGAGAGGTGTCAGCTGGCACGAGCCGTTGTTAGTACTGGGTTGTTGCAGTGGTAGCAGGGCTGTCCGTCGTGTCATTAGTAACCATTTGCAGGTGGCCCATACAGGCCAAGTCAAATGGGGCCACCACCCAATTACTAGTTTCCACTATTCTTGTTAGCTTATTCACTGGACCCTTTTTTGATTAGTGGCCCCTGACAGGAGGTAATTGCCCGTTATGCACCTCCTATTGACACCCTGCCAGTTTCCATGTGCCATTTTCCAATACCGGTGGTCTTCTTATAGTGTCAAAGGATAAAAAAACCAAGGGGGCTTCTTGGGCCACCTCAGGATGCCAAAGCGCCATAAGCAGATGCTACAGGCCAGGGTGCACAATAGGAGGCAGTATGGGCAGTACTCCTGTCAGGGGCCCTAATTAAAAAGGAGCACATACATATGTTAAAAATAGGAAGTAGTAATGGGTGGGGCCCCATTTGACTTGACTGTATGGGCCCTGAAATGGTTAATAGATGACTTTCAACAGACTGACTGATGACTGATGTTAATAGATGATTGATGGAATGTGTATTTCACATTGTGAAGAAGACGTACTACAGTTTACTGGTCAGTGACATCGGCAACCGGGGCAACAAAATCAGAGATGCACACTTGAGTCATTTTTATAAATGTCAAATGATCCACATTCTCGGGGGAAAGCCGGATTCGTCTTGTCAGGCTACTACACCCCGCAACTGTGGCTGAATTCGCGGGTTCGAGATAACAGCTGTGCTGGGCAGGATAACACTTCTTTGGTGTGCCGAGCAAGCTCTGGCGATTCATCAGTTTGGGACACCCAGAAGTTAATGGGTCCAGTCTAAGTCCAATAAACTCTCATTGGTGTTGGAGCCCAGGTAGTATGGGACCCATGAGTCCTTAAGGTGTCTCTGTGTGTCTGATGCTGACCATGCCTTGCAGGCATTTGGTGAGGTGGTGAAAATTGATTGCCAAATGTCACCACAGTAGGGTTCTGCCCACACTGCCTGGTTGCTTGCTGCTAATACTCATGCTACTTGCCATTCTTACTGCTTGCCGCGTTGTGATGTTGTTCCACTGTAAAACTTATGAATGTGATAAAGAGAACGCAAGACAGATGTCTCCAGGTTGGGTCATTGAGAATGGTCTCATATTCCTGCATTCTACTGTCAAATCTGTGTGGAGTGGATGGAAATATCTCACTTGTTTGTCTTGTAACGTGGATCAAGGAGGGTGGCCAGACAGTAAACACTTGTTCTCATTTGATTGCCTTTGATGCGAGCATAATGATTGCAGGTAATGTGAGCATCCACGCACTCATGTCGTGAGATACGTGCCGGGATCTCCCCAAAGCCTCGGATAGTTCGAGGGGCACTAACTAGTCTTCCTCTTTTTCCTCCTGAATGTCCTTGTGCCAACCTACTTACCACTGAAGGGGCAAATCAATAACGGGGGTGAGTCACCCTTGCCTCATCATCCTCCTTCCACTGTTATCATTCTTCCATCACCAGAGCCCTGGCTATCAGCCTCATGCCTCATGTACGCCGTGAGCTGAACTGCCGTCCTGCTACCAACCCTGGAGCATATGAACCACGGCCTTATAGAAGACCTATACAATTGGGAAAACAGAAGGGACTTGCCTACATCCTCTGGCGAGTAAGGATATGTTCACATGCCTTAACTGCGGGTACGTAATTTACGCCCTTAGCAATTTCGCTTGAGTCGTCAGGCGGGAGCGGGGGTGGCGTCGCGGGGCAGGAAACATATCGCCCGGCCATAGGTCATCATTACCGCCGGTGCGTATACGCGCGTAGGTAATTTCCACATGTCCAATTATCTCCCCCATCGGGGGGGGGGGCATATTCGCCGAAATAGGGAGAGGAGACGAAAATCCATAGTTCTCTATGGAACTGTGGACTTTACCGTATTGAATGGGACGGCTTCAGCCCTAATTTGCGCACTCTGGCACGTACATTAGCGGAATGAATTACATCCCAGTCAATTGCCGTCTGTGGAACATGGGCCTTGGTCTGTATCATCTCTCCTCCTCGCTCCACTCCACTGCCGGGACCTTGCTGCCCGCAGAGTGTGTTTCCGCTCCACTGTGCTTATGGGTCAACACCCCGTAGGTCCGCACCAGCTTTGACTCGTCAGGCCATTATGGCACATAATAATGCATAATGGCGCATTACGCTGCTGCACCACAATCGCTGGCGCATGTGACGTGTTTAACAGCGGACGCGCCTTCCCCCGGGGGTGAATGTCCAGCGTGTTACCACATACTCATATCAGACGGTTGAAGCGGTGGCCAGATGACGCTGCAAACCAGCTGCAGTCGTGCCGAAGGCAAGAGTATGGTGAGACGGCCGAAAGTGATGAGCTAAAGACTCACGAGGCGCCTTCTCAGCAGGACAGTCAAGACCCGGGCGGTAGGGATCTTTTGTGGCATTGTATGGTATTAGTGACAGATCATGAGTGCTTTGTCTTTGGGCAATTGTACGCTAGTTATTGCAGTATCAGTGTTTGCCTTGTGCACATATTATATACTTGTTATTTTATTTCTAGTACATCTATATTTTGTTGTGAGTGGTCACAGTTGTATATTAGTATTAGCACCTTAAATTAGTATAGTGTAGCTGTTTTTCGGGTAGGGTTCCTGCACGGGGTCGCCCCTTTCGGGGCGGGTGCTCCGTCTATTTGTTCTAGTTCTCTTTCAAGCTTATACGTTGTATGGAAGGTGTCGTATGGGACCTTAGTTGGTCTCTTATTTTAACCGTATCAGTAAAAGTCATTTTTTAGTATTTTGTATTTGAACCCAGAGGCATTTATATATTTCTAAGTAGTTGTTGGGATTTTTCTTGTTGTGATAATGCCGGGCATTTTGTATCTAGAGGTGTCCTTCACCCCCAAAACTGCCAAAAATGAACTTTTCTACAAAATTATCACCAAACCAACCAACTATTTAGATACAATTTCTTTTGTATTATAGGAGATTTGCGGGTCGTCTCGTAGTTATACATTTATGACCCTAAAACTCTGCAAAAACAGGAACTTTCTCCACTCAGAATAACTTTTATAGCAACCAACCACAATTTCTAATCCATTTCTTTCTATGATGGCAGAGTTGGGTATGCTGTTTATGCAAGAACTCTACCCCCTAAAAGTGGAAAAATGACATTTTTCTTCTATCATCCAAAATAATTTTGCAGCAAGCAAACAGTGTTGATATAGATTTCTTTCTATAGTGAGATTTGCTGAACGGTGTCTTCTGACTAGCTGCGGACCCAAAAAACAGCAAACATGACCTCTGTGAGACCTCAGATAAAGTTTTTCAAGGGACAACCAGTATCTGAAATAGAATTTGTTTATATGGGAACTAATTTGTTACAGGTCTGGTTTATGGAAGTTCACTGCTTCAAGCACGGGGGAAAAATACAGTTTTCTGTCGTTGAATACCAAAGTGTGGCGTGAAGCATAAATAGTATTACAAATAGACTTTCTATGAATATCTGTTGAACGGTGCTCTATGGAGAAACCTGACAGCACACTGTGTGATACGACTGTTTCTTGAATCCCTATCATTTTCAACTAGCAAATAGGATTAGAAACAGATTTTTTTTCAATGGACATCGTCAGGTGTGAAATGGGGGTCTTATGGACCGAACCCATGCGCAGCAATACAGCAAATCAACTGTTTTCTTAATACCTATAATTTGCAAACGGTGGCGTACCGGGTTCTCCACACGGCTGTGACCTCCACAAACAGCAGACATGAACTTTTGGGCACTCAGACACGTATCATATGTTTACACACAGCTGTGATTACATCATATATAATGTGTACATAGAGCTATGATGTCATCATGTATAATATGTTCACATAGAGCTGTGATGTCATCATGTATGTGTTTACATAGAGCTGTGATGTCATCATGTAACATATGTGTACATAGAGCTGTGATGTCATCATGTATATGTTTACATAGAGCTGTGATGTCATCATGTAACATATGTGTACATAGAGCTGTGATTCTTCATGTATTATGTTTACATAACAAGCTGTGATGTCATCATATATAATGTGTACCATAGAGCTGTGATGTATCATTTGCATATATGTTGCAACATACAGCTGTTGATGAACATCATTTAATTAATGTGTACACATACAGCTGTGATGTCATCATGTATAATGTGTACATAGAGATGTGATGTCATCATGTATAATATGTTCAACTAGAAGCTGGTGATGTCCATCATGTATCCTGTACATAGAGCTGTGATGTCATCATGTATAATGTTTACATAGAGCTGTGATGTCATCATGTATCATATGTTCACATAGAGCTGTGATGTCATCATGTATCATATACATAGAGCTGTGATGTCATCATGTATCATATGTGTACAGAGATGTGATGTCATCATGTATAATATGTTTACATAGAGCTGTGATGTCATCATGTATCATATGTTTACAACTAGAGCTCTGAGATTATCATGTGATAATATGGTGTACATAGTGTCGTTGATGTCATTCATGTATATATGTGTTAATAGAGCTATGAAATGTCATGTGTATAATATGTTCACATAGAGCCTGTGATGGTCATCCCTGTATCATATGTTCACATAGTGTCTGTGATTGTCAATATGTATCATATGTGTACATAGAGCTATGATGTCATCATGTATAATATGTTCACATAGAGCTGTGATGTCATCATGTATCATATGTGTACATAGAGCTGTGATGTCATCATGTATCATATGTGTACATAGAGCTGTGATGTCATCATGTATAATATGTTCACATAGAGCTGTGATGTCATCATGTATCATATGTGTACATAGAGCTGTGATGTCATCATGTATCATATGTTCACATAGAGCTGTGATGTCATCATGTATCATATGTGTACATAGAGCTGTGATGTCATCATGTATTATATGTGTACATAAAGCAGTGATGTACATGGTATAATGTGTACATAGAGCTGTGATGTCATCATGTATAATGTGTACATAGAGATGTGATGTCATCATGTATAATATGTTCACATATAGCTGTGATGTCATCATGTATCATGTACATAGAGCTGTGATGTCATCATGTATCATATGTTTACATACAGCTGTGATGTCATGTATAATATGTGTACATAGAGCTGTGATGTTATCATGTATAATATGTTTACATAGAGCTGTGATGTCATCATGTGTCATATGTGTACATAGAGCTGTGATGTCATCATGTATAATATGTGTACATAGAGCTATGATGTCATCATGTATAATATGTTTACATAGAGCTGTGATTTCATCATGTATCATATGTTCACATAGAGCTGTGATGTCATTGCACATTATCTTACATCTTACAGATAGACCCTGTCCGCACTCACCTGGACAAGCCTCATATGTCTGGGTCTTATTCTTCTCCCAGTGAATGTTCCTCACAGAGCATTGAGCTTCCCCAGGTCCAGGTGAGGTCGATACAACATTAACCCTTTTCTGCTCCGTTGTGAGTGTTATCTTACCGACTGCGTCCTATTCACAGACAGGGAGAAAGATGAGATCCCTGTTCATTCTACCAACAGAGACAGGGAGATGATGACGTCTGAGGCTCCCATTGTGAAGACATGAGAGATCCAGGACGGGATCTGATGGAGCAACTAGGAAGCAAAGAGAGACAGCTGTGGGGAGAGGGATATACAAGGGCAAAACACAGGCCATACTTACAGCTCAATGGCTCCTGGACTAGAAAACTGAACCCCAGTTAGGAGGCAACAAACAACCTGTGCTACTGGGAAAGTAACAGGTGCAGGGCTATATTGCTGAGGCAGCAACTCACACCTCCACCACCACTAGTGGGTGGACAATTAGATGATAAAAAAAAACTGCAATGTATTGATAAAAAAAAAAAAAAACCCTGTTCACACCACAGTCTGCACCCGAAAAGCCTACAGAGTATAATGCATGGGGAGATTGCACAAAATGCAGAAATTGACTGATTAAGGACAACCAATCACAGCCGAACTAATGTATGATGAGGATCATTGTGATGTATAACTTGCATATAGATGTAGGCGATACAGAGGGGTGACCACTTAATAGTGTCAGATAAGGGTGGTGCACCATGCTGGCTTACAGGTCCTATTATGCCATACTATTTCGACTTGGGCGAGGACTGCCCGCAGCACTTTTAATGTGTCCAACACAAAAAATACACACACCTATGCTCCCCACTATTTTGGGCAAAAAAAAATTACATACTGGAAAAATATGGAAATAATGAGTAATTAGTTGATACTTTGGCCAACTATACGCAAGCTCGCAAGCCCCGTCAAGGCTCCTCATTACTTGTGAACAATTTCCAGAAAAATCCGAGAAAAATGGGACATTGTTTAATCAAAAACACAAGACCATACTTACAGGTCAATGGCTGGACCATAGACTGGACCCAGTAGGAGGCAACACTGGCCCCAAAGCTACTTGGGAAAGATAAACAGGTGCAGCTAATTACTGAGCAGTCCCTCCAAGTAATGAGGAGCCTTGACGGGGCTTGCGAGCTTGTGTATAGTGCATGTAATGACTCCATGGACGGCTTAGGAAAAAAATCTCATGGGTAAAAGAATGTTTTTAGTGACCCTATAACCTGAACCCCAACCCCCGTGGCTCCCAGGCTCTGTGATCTTCTACAAAAATCCAACACAAGTCGTATCAGAATGAAAAAAGCTATGGATATTCCCACCTCAACCGAGCAGAAGACTGGAAATGTACTAATCTCAAGAAGCAAGCACCCCGACAGCAGAAATGGGGAGGTATATGGCTGGTTAAGGAGACCTTCCCATGCTGAAAACCCCCACACAGTGTCTGGTCCAGGTTCCCGCAGAAGATGACGCAGTCTCTTATCATGTTCTCAAGGCTAAGGAGCTGGTCGACCCAAGTTGCTCTTGATCAGAGTGATGACAAAAACCAAGTACATGAAAAATCGGAGCCCAGTTCTCAGGATCAGAGGTGGTCTGATCCAGAGGACTGGGGTCTTACCACCTCTTATCCTAATTAGGATCAGAGGTGGTCGGACCTCAGTTCTCAGGATCAGAGGTGGTCGGAACCTCAGTTCTCAGGATCACGGGTGGTCGGACCTCGCATGTCTCAGGATCAGAGGTGGTCGAGGAATATCAGTTCTCAGGATCAGAGGTGGTCGGACCTCAGTTCATCAGGATCAGAGCGTAGGTCGGGACCTAGTTCTCAGGATCAGAGGTGGTCGGACCCCACTTCTCAGGATCAGAGGTGGTCGGACCCCACTTCTCAGGATCAGAGGTGGTCGGACCCCACTTCTCAGGATCAGAGGTGGTCAAAACCCAGTTCTCAGGATCAGAGGTGGTTGGACCTCAGTTCTCAGGATCAGATGTAGTTGGACACCAGGTACCAAGGGAATCGAGGTCACTGGACTCTGGTTCTCGGTATCCAATTGTGGTTTGTACCTCTGTTCTGCGGATCAAGGGTCATTGCGGTCCCCCACAGATGTGATCTCAGTACAATAATTTAGGCAGATTCCTTGTGATGAGATCCTGTCCGCACTCGTCACCTTGGACAAGTCCTTGTACGTCCTGTGTCTCACTCTTCTTCTCCCGTGACTGTTCTCACTAAAGCATTGAAACCTCCCAATGGTCCTGGTGATGGTGGTGATGCAACTTCAAGCTTTTCTGCTCCATCTTGAGCATTAATTAGACAGTTAATTTCCCAATTCACAGAAGATGAAGTGAGAAGATGAGATCTGTTCCAGTATCCACAGAGCAGGAGATATGGAGGGCTGCCGTTGGGGAGACACAAGAGATCCAGGACGGGATCTGATGGAGCAACTAAGAGACAGAGAGAGACAGCTGTGAGAAGAGGGATATACAGAGGGTAAGGCATGCAGTGTGTGGTCCCAGAGTGACACTCTATCGATAGCATTTTCCAAACCTGTTGTCTCTCCAGCCACTTGTGGATACTACAAACTTTAGAGCATTGCTTCACTATTCCTGTCACTACTTCATATCTATTTCTCTGGTCACATCCAGAGCTGCATGTCACTATTACTGTCACTATTCAGTATCCCGATTCTCCGGTCACATCCAGAGCTGCAGTCACTATCTGTCACTTCTTGTCATGTCTTATATGCAGGGTACTCCTCCAGAAGCTGGCAGTACAGAATATGCTGGTTGAAATTACTTCATGTCCTATTGTTTGGTCATACATCCAGAGCTGCAGTCACTATTCTGCCTCTCTCATGTCCTATTCTCCAGTCATATCCAGAGCTGCCATCACTATTCTGTCACTACTTCACGTCCTATTCTCCAGTCACATCCAGAGCTGCCATCACTATTCTGTTACTACTTCATGTCCTATTCTCCAGTCACATCCAGAGCTGCCAATCCATATCCTGCCGCCTACTTCGCTGTCTCATTCTATGGTCAACACTCTCCAGAGCTGCAGTCACTAATCTGCCACTTACTTCTCTTTGTCCCTATTCTACCAGTTCAGAATCCAGAGCTGCAGTCACTATTCTGCCGCTACTTCATGTCCTATTCTCCAGTCACATCCAGAGCTGCAGTCACTTTTCTGCCTCTACTTCATGTCCTATTCTCCAGTCACATCCAGAGCTGCCATCACTATTCTGCAGCTACTTCATGTCATATACTCCGTCACCTCCAGAGCTGCAGTCACTATTCTGCCGCTACTTCATGTCTTATCCTCCAGTCACATCCAGAGCTGCCATCACTATTCTATCGCTACTGTATAATACAGGATGTAACTCAGGATCAGTACAGGATTATTGGGAATGGATGGAACCCTCCTGTTCTTTCATCTCCTCTTCTTATTAGATCAGTAGGAGTCTCTGTGTTGTGTCTGTCTTGTTGTGTGTTTGCAGTGGTTGCACGGCACCCGCTCAGGATCATTGCTTGTCAGCTGATCTGGCTGCACACCTGGAGCTTGTTAACTTCTTCTAGTCTCTATAAAACTCAGTGAGACTGTGAATCTGTGCAGAGTATACAGCGAGGTCCTGTCTGGTCCTAATAGGTCACATTATTGCTTCTTGAAATCTATTGTCTTTTTCAGTTTTGTCAAGATCTAGTTTATTGCTGTTTCTTGTTTTATTGCCTTTTGGTCAAGTTCTAGAGTTTGTAGTATTGGAGAATATCACTTTAGTGTTTGTCTCCTGAAAAGGAGTCACTGAGTTCTAAACTGCCTCTGTTTTAGGGTCAGTTGTGGCTTATGGACATTTTTGAGGGCAAGGGTCAGTTTTCGGGACAGAGGTTCTGGTGTTAGGGACAGTCATATTGAAACGTTTCCCAGACAATCATAGTTATAGTTATTCCTATTACTGTCAGGTTTAGGGACAGAAGTTTCCTGTATTAGGGACAGCTGTACGGCTAGGTTTAGTGGGGATTGAGGGACAATCTTAGTCAGTTATTACTATTACTGTCAGTTTTAGGGATAGAGGTTTCCTGTGTTGGGGACAGGTGTAGGGCTAGTTTTAGGGGGAGAGTTAGGGACAATTAAAGTTAGTTATTAATATTGCTGTCAGTTTCAGGGACAGAAGTTTCCTTTGTTGGCAAAAGATGTAGGGATAGTTTTAGAGTGTGTTGAAGTCAGATCCTTCCGATGTATTTAAAAAGGAATTAGAGGGCATTCTCAATCATGCTCTATCCCTCGAACTAATTGACAAAAACGAATGGTCAGTCTTATTAACCTCAGTGCCTCCACCGAATGCGACGTTCTTATGGTGCTCCTAAAAGTCCACAAAGGACTTCATCCGTTGAAGTGTCGACCGATAGTATCGGGTATCAACAATTTAACGCAAAACGCTAGTACATATGTGGACTCAATTCTCTATCCTTTCGTTAACCTCACTTACCTCCTTTATTAGGGATACTACGGACCTTCTTCTCAAACTGGAAGGATTTAACCATGACAGGGATACATAACTCTTCAGCCTGATGATTGAAGCTCGGTACAGCTCCATCCCCCATGAGGTACGGATTTTTGAGAGCGGCTACAGTTCTTCCTGGATACTCGTTCCCAGTCTCCTCAAGGGATCATAACCAATTTGTCCTGGAAACTACTGCGCTTTATTCTCACACACAATTTCTTTCTTGTCAATGGTTGCTACGACCACCAGCTCAGGGGGACGGCTATGGGGAGCCCTTGTGCTCCCTCATACGGCAATCTCCTCCTGGGCTGGTGGGAAGTTAGCACCAATTGTTTTCTCTGAACACAATACAACAAGCCAAGTCTATATTTCTTTCTTGGGTCGTTACTTTGACGACATTGTCATCTTTGGTCCGGGTCTTCTACTCAGTTGAACAGTTTGTGGCAAGCTTAACGTCAACGATATTGGGTTGACAATTTACCTCAGTGATCCATAGGACCGAAAATTGGTCTTTTAGGATGTTCTACATTAGAAAGGGAACCGATGGATGTTTACAAACATCATTGTACCGTAGGAAAAACCTAGCTGCAGGCAATCGCCTACTTAGGTGGGACAGCTTTCACCCATTTCATTGCGAGAGGGATCCTAAGGGGCAATACATTAGCGCCGTCCAACGGCTCTACTCTTCAGACCTTTAAGATGAAGCAGATTAAAGTTGTGAAATAGAATTACTTGAGCGAGGGTACCCCAGGGATTTGATCTTCTGCCTATCAATGCGGCCCGGAGAGCTGATCGTACTTCTCTCTTCAACCACAGAGATCAAAAGAGTCTAAGGAGCGGACAAAACCAGGGATATATTGGCACATTTGACAATGCGTTTAAAACAAGTTAAGGGCGATTATTACCTTTTTTGGGCCAACTACTTTGTCACGGACCCTGTATTTAGTCGAATTCATTGACTCCTATCCCCACATTACATTAAGGCGGGGGAGGAATCTTTTGGATACTCTTGTTTCTAGCCATTATACCCCTCCTTCTCCTGTAGGTACTTGGCTGAGAAGCAATGTTACTGGTACTTATAGATGTATTGATTTCATGTAAAGCGTGCAAATTTTTTTTGTGTCTGTGTTCCTCAAAACAGTCACCTATTATTTACTTACTGGCGATTTCTTTTCGCGTTGAATAGCTTGTAACTGAAGTTTCCCACACGTGAGGGCGGGGGGGGGTCTTCGTCATATATAAAGGCATCATGCGGCTGCCCCTATATGTATGTGGGAAAACAATCAGAGATTCGAACGCCGAATATCCTGGATGCATATAGGGGGACATTAAGCACCTATCAGTGATTACGCCTCTTGCAGCCACATGAAACACCATCCACTCCAGCCATCCCCAATCAATTACCTTATCGCGTGATCGAAGTGGTTACTCCTTCCCCCCGTAAATGGGGGACTTTTGATAAAAAATTACTACTGAGAGAGGCGCATTGGATGCTTTTCATCTGAGAACCCTCCAACCATATGGGCCTGATGATCGCCTCTTATTACATCCTTTATTTAGTTCTCCTCTGCACCATACATATTGTCATCCCTTATTTCCTTATTAATAGATTCGTTTGTATTATTCATTTTGTTCATTCTTGTCTCATCTCTATTTATCTTCTGTTTCAGCCCCATTTATGCACACTATATGTGTTCTTAATTTATATATTCTAATTTGTCATCACATTATTTCTTTGTTAGTACTTTGGTACTTTATGTATCATTGTTGTCATCTTAGCGTGGTAAGTCTGTATAATCTTTGCCGCACGTACTTTATTCCTATGTCTTCTTGCATTCTTGCTCTTCTTCCTCCGTCTTGTTGTTGCCAGGGCCGCCTGCGCGAGTTTTGTCGCAGCGCGCTCCTATATTGTTGTCTTGGTAACTGGCATTCTTGCCGCGGCTTCCATTTTGGATTTCTGGCATGGCGCGTGTTCTTGGAGTTGACGTCGCGAGATAGTTCACATCATGCGGGCGTTGTTTGTATTCATAAATAACTTTACAAACTGTGGCGTTCGCGCCAAGCGCGGTTGCAGTTTCATGGAAGCGGCCGGCTCACAGCTGTTTCTCATGCTGGTTGTAGAGTAGTATATAGGCGTAGTGTCATTTTTATTTGGTGCTGCTGCTATCTTTATGCCTTGGTACCATCACCCTTTAGTGCAGTACCACGGGATCGGCTATCTCGGGATCCCTGCACCTGGTCATCTATCTGAAGGGACGGTAACAGGCTTATTATAGCTATTATGCACGCTATCATCTGTGTGTATATGCATAACAATTGTGTTGGTTCCTTGATGAGCCACATGACTGTGGGTTTGAACAAAAAAAAAAAAAGCGTTGGGCGTGTTTTGTTATGTGTAGTGGTCTGTTCGATTATCTTTATTTAGTTTTGGTTTTTTGGACGGTTGTTTTTTTCACAATTTTGTCTGTCGTCTCTTACTTTGTATCTCAGGGAATGTGGTATGTTTTTGTGTACTCTTAGTGGTACGTGTTATCGTTAATTAGGAGCATGGTCCTTGCGCGGGCGGTCGCCTATGTCGGGGGGGGTGCTCTGCTTTTGGCCCTGTTTCTATGTTTTTTTTTTGTTTTTCCCTTGCCGGGGTCTTTAAAATTTTTTTTATATGATACTATTAAAAGTTATTTTTTAAGTATTATCCCCATGGCTTTTTTTGATTGTTGGTAGCTTTTCCATAATTTATATATTTTGCCGGGTAGTGGCATCGGGGGGTTCTCCCACTCCAAATTTTTATTTTGGAGTTTTGGGTGATTTTTTTTTGATGCCAAATAGATGCCTGGCAGAAGTGGAGGACCATGTGCGAAAGACCCAGGGACGGTTTCCCCTATCAGATGGTCTCCGCGCATGCGTGATTAACCGGCCGGGAAGCCGGAACTGGGTATGGCGGCACAGGGCCATTCCTAGGCAAAATTTCACTCAGGGCGAGGTGAAGAAATTTCGTAACATATGGCGCCACAGTGCGACACATTGCATAAACCATAAACCAAACCCAAAATATACAAAAGCTTTCCCAAAATGTGCTAGTATAAAACACAAAAAATGTCATACAGAAACCCAAATAACAGGGTTAACCAACCGAACCCCAAGCCATTTAAGCCCACATATCACCAACACACATGAAAAAAACCCCCAACCAACCACAATCCCCCCCCCTATGGACTGAATAATACAAACTGACCATTACGAATACAAACCATTATATTTTCAACCATATTACCACATAGAGCACCATACAGTTTGAATACATGTACACAGGCCTGCAAAATATAAATTTTTTACATAAAGTTTTTATCTAGTGACCACAGGAAGTCTCTAAAAGTTGGTCTCCTTCTTTTCTTCTTTTTCTCCTTCTGCCCCGACCCCATGAAAACTACCCCCGACTCTTCACTATAAAATTTACAAAAAAAAAACATCTTAAGACCCTCATTTACCCCTTCTCTACCAAATTTCCTATCTCTATACAAAACCCCCCCTCATGCACCTCTAGGTAGCCCTGTAATATGCCCCTATAGCCAGTTAGCCCCCCGTAGCCAGTTGAGCCCCCCCCGTAAAGCCAGTTTGATGCCCCCCGTAGCAAAGACCCCCCCTGGTAGCCCTGATCCCCGTAGCCAGTATGCCCCCCGAGCAATGATGCCCCCCTTGACCGTGAGCCCCCCCTTGTACCAGTGATGCCCCTTTGTCAGTGATACCCCCCTTGTAGCCGGGTGCCCCCCGTAGCCAATGATGCCCCCCTTTTTGCCAGTGATGCCCTTGAGCCAGTGAAAAGCCCCCCCCTTTTACCAGTGATGCCCCCGTACCAGTGATGCCCCCGTGCCCGTGATGCCCCCCGAGCCTATGCCCCCCTTTATCCAATGATGCCCCCCCTTGTACCCCGTGATGCACTTGTACCCGGATGCCCCCGAGCCCAGTGATTTTTCCCCCTTTTAGCCATTTAGCCCCCTGAGCCATGATGCCCCTGAGCCCTGATTCCCCCTTGTTCCCGTGATGCCCCCTTGTAGCCAGTGATGCCCCCCTTGTAGCCAGTGGTGCCCCTGTAGCCAGTGATGCCCCCCGTAGCCCTGATGCCCCCTTGTACCGGAGCCCCCAGCCAGTGATGCCCCCTTGTAGCCGTGATGCCCCCTGTAGCCAGTGATGATGCCCCCTGTAGCCAGTGATCCCCCTTGTAGCCCAAATTTTGGGCCCCCCTTGTAGCCATATGCCCCTTTGCCAGTGATGCCCCCTGTAGCCTGTTCCCCCCCTTTTAGCCAGGATGCCCCCCCGTAGCCTGTGCCCCCCTTTTACCCATATGCCCCCCTTGTAGCCAGTGATGCCCCCTGTACCAAAAGATGCCCCCTTGTAGCCATGATGCCCCTTTTCCCATGAGCCCCCCCCTTTTTGCCATTTTGCCCCTGTAGCCATGATGCCCCGTAGCCTTTATGCCCCCCTTGTAGCCAGTGATCCCCGTAGCTAATTATAAAAAATAAAAAGTACTCCCCCTCGGTCCCGCGTCCCGGTCCGGAGTGCTGGGGGTGTAAACACGTAAAGTCATCACGCCGCTTTTTACGTCACGCAGCTCCCGGATCTTATCGGCGGCAGAGTCCCCACCCAGGGGGACCCCGGTCTAGGGCGCGGTGAAAGCCGTGGGCCCGTGGGAAAGCTGATACAGGGGAGAAGGCGGACGGTGACGATCCTCCTGCCCCTTCCTGCACAAGCAGCTGCTGCTTGCGCGACTGTTATAAAACAGCGAGCAGGGGCGATCCACAGGCGGGGGAGGCCGGAGAGGGGAGGGCCCTGTCCCCCGCGATCGCCCGCTCCCCCCCCCCTAGGGAAAAGCCTTGGGTGGGGTATTGATTGGCCGTATATGTGGAAGTCACAGAATTGCGCTCCAGCGATTGGTGAAATGTTCACCAGCGCTATGGATAACCTATCGAGCTAAAGGTAAGGAACATCATAGCTTTTTGATTGGGGACATACAGAGGAGGCGGCCTTTGAAGCTTATTTAATCGGGGGGTTCCACAGAGAAGCCGTCATTTTCTCCCTTGAGAGTCTGGGTGGGGGGGACTTTATGAAAGTTCGTCCGAAGGAACCCTTATAAGATTCCCCTGAGGAACCCCTAGCATCATGGGGAGAAACACGGCGGGATTTTAATGGGTTGGACAAAAAAATGAGTAATTGAGCATATCTTTTTTTCTCCTTGATATATTGTTGTGTAATATATATATAAATATATAAAAATTACACAACTATAGTGTGTGTGGGTGTGGTGTGTGTGTGTGTTTTGGGGTGTAAAGTCTAGTGCCACATTGGGCATGGTTAGAGGTAGCGGACAATAGGGGACCCCCGATAGATGGGGCTGTCCCTTTTGGGGACGATTACCTGCCTTTTAAAATGGGCTTTAAATCAGGGTCAGGAAAGGAGTTATTGGATAATTTAAAAGAGGAGGGTTTCACCTTTTGTGGTTAAGACCCCCCTCCTATGCAAAAATAACCTATTGATAAGGAATATAAAGGAGACCATTGTATCTTTTGGTTAAGTGAGAATTTGGTTTATAGGGGTGATTAATTTTTAAAAGGATAGTTTATTAAAAGTTTTATTTTAAAAGTGGGGCCTTTGTTTGTTTCAGTCTGGTTACACAGTTTAAAGGATACCCCTCACCACAGTGATGGCTTTAAACATGTAGAAAAGGTAAATGAAGATTATTACCAAATACTTTTGCTTTTCTCATTTGATTGGTTCATTAGAGCATTTATCTCCTGCTTGTTTACACAAGCTTTTGGGAAACCCAACCATCTTTTCTGTCAAAACGGCTTTAGATGGTTAAGTTATTTTCGCTGTTTTATCACAGCACAAGTTTTTTGTTTTTAGTGATAAATTTTAACTTTTTAATGCTTTATGCCTTCTCCCCTGCTGTTTAGCCCCTTTTCACCAATATCCCTTAAAGGGTCATACAATACAAAGCGTTGCCAATCACTACGTGAACCACCCCAAAAGTTAAACCGGGAAGTGGCAGTCTGATTCTGGCTGGAAGAACACTCGTGAAACGATTGTGGGAAACCCACAAATTTCTAAAGAAACTTTGCTTTCTTTACCTAAACAGACCCTAACCAAAAATAATAAAAAAACAATCAAGTGACAAACCTCTTCTGGGGATTTTAAAACAATTTTGACCTTTAAAACGTCCATTCAGGTGTATGGTTTTTGCCTAGGGAATCCATATTTTTAATCCCTGGAGTAGTCTAAAAACAATGACAAAATGCTTACAGTGGGACGAAAGTATTCAGACACCTTTAAATTTTTCACTCTTTTATTGCAGCCATTTGGTAAGAACAAAAAAGTTCATTGTTTTGCTCATTAATGTAGACTCTGCACCCTGTCTTGAAAGGAAAAAACAGAAATGTAGATATTTTTTTGCAAAATTTTTTAAAAAAGAAAAACTGAAATATCACATGGGCTAAAAATTCCGACCCTTTTCTGTGACACTCATATTTAACTCAAGCGTCCTTTCCTTTGACCCCTTTAGATGGTTTACCCCTTTATTAAGTCCCGCTTTTTTTAATTACGCCTCAAGCTCACATTGCATGTCAAGCACATGATGTTAAAAAACTGCCCCGGAGCCCAGAGACAATTTTGCAAGGGACAGATCTGGGGGAAAGGTTAAAAAGAATTTCTGCGCACTCAAAGGGTTTTAAAGGACAGTACCTCCTGATCCTTAAATGGGAAAAGTTTTTGGACGACCACAAAACTACCCCAGGGTTTTTCCAGCCAAAAAAAGCAAAACCTGGAGAAGAGCCTTGGTGAGAGAGGTAAAAAAACCCCAAAATCCTGGGCTGAGCCCCAAAAGCATTAGTAAGGGAAAAATTTCCCGTCAACTATCACGCAGCCGTCCCCCAGTCGGGGCTTTTAAAGGGAGAGTGTGCCCAAAAAAGCCCTTTTTCATGCAGACATTGAAAGCCCGCATACAGTTTGCAAAAAAACACAGAAGGATCCCGATATGAGAAATAAGATTCTCTGGTCTATGAGACGAAGATTAACTTTTTGGTGTTAATTTTTAACGGTATGTATGGAGAAAACCCCGGGACTGCTCTTCACCTCCCAAAACAAACCCCAAAAGTAAACAGGTGGTGGCGCTCATGTATGGGGGTGTTTTTCAGCTCGGGGCAGGACAACTGGGTTTCATTCGAAGAAAAAATGAAGGACCAAGTCAGAGATATCCTGGATAAAACCCCTTCAGAGTGCTCGGACTGCAGAAGGGCCCAAGGGTTTTTCTTCCAAAAGACAATGACCCAAACCACAGCAAAAAAAACAAAGCATGGGTTCAAACAACTCCCCTGACCCTTCCTTACTGGCCCGCCAAGCCTGCATAACCCAATTGAGCATCTCTGAGAGACTTGAAAATGGCTGTCCCCAACGTTCCCATCCAACCTGAGGGGAATGGAAGGGGTCTGCAAGGAAGAAAAGCGAGGGTCCCCAAATCTAGGGGTAAAAAAATTGTTGCATCATTCCAAAAGACTCATGGGTGTAGTTTAGCTCAAAAACAAAGGGTTTTGAATTTTTAAGACATGTGATATTTCAGTTTTTCTTGTTTAAAAAATTTGCAAAAATATCTACTTTTATAGTTTTTTTTCTTCTGATGGGGGGGCAGAGTGTACATTAATGAGCAAAAAAAATGACCTTTTTGGTCCCAAATGTGCAATGAAACAAAGAGTGAAAAAAGTAAGGTGTCTGAATACTTTCCTACCCATATATTTATTCCCAAAACACAGTAAACAAATGGGCGCTATAAATCCAAGGCCAGGGTAAGTAAAAAGCAGACGTAAACAGAAAAAGGGTTGGGAAAATAGTCCAGGTCAAACCAAAAAAAGGGAAACAAAAAAAAACTTTACAAAAGGGGCAGGCTCCCCGGCCGCATGTAATGGGGTAACAAACAGCATCACATTAAACCAATAATTAAAAAAAAAACTCACTGACCTATTAAAAGTCAATGGGATTTGTTATGAAATGAATTTGTCAAAATCATGGATCTTTTAAAAAATTTTCTTGCAATATGGGTAGTTGGGGGGGCATGTGCGGAGATGGAGAAACATCATTTGTTATAAAATTATGATTTTGCTACACATTGCTCTTGTCCTTTTAATTGGTTTTATACTTTTATATGATTTTTTCCTAAGACCCGGGTTTTCTTCTTGCTGGGGGTTCCATAGAGGGGTTTACCCACCCATTTACCAAAAAAGGCCCCAACCCATTTTACAATGGGGTCCATAAATTTTCCTTTTATGTCCCCTGTTTTAAAAAGGAAATAAAAGAGGCTGCACTATTTTTATGGACATTTTTAATGGAATATGCAATGGAAGTTCCAAACCTCAGATGCAGATGTGAACCAGGCCTAAGAAAACTCATATAGTGCTCTGCATTTGTAGTATGTCTTTCTTTTTTTTTTTTCTTTTAAAGAGACTCCCTAAAGGCAAGACTAAAGGAAAACTTCCAGAATACACTTTGTTGGTTTCATCATTGTTATTCATTAAGATTTTTTGGCCCCGGGGAATGTAATAATTGCTCTGTTCCTTTTATAATAAAACCCATTGCAACTTTTTTTTTTAAAACTACTAAGCTAAAACAGCTTTTACTGACAAATATCAGGGGTGGATTATAGGGAAAGCAAAATGGGCATGCATCCCCGAGGGTCCCCAAAACCCTGCCAATTTTCGTGCATTTAAAATTTATGCCATACACAGATTTGGGGGGGGTTTTTACAAGCCCGTCAAAACTTTTGGGGTTGAGCTTTCAAAGTTTTTTTAACCCCCAAACCCCAGCAGTCACTATTTCTATGGGGAGGCTATACATACAATCTATAGATCTCCAGTTCAGGAAAAAATGGATCCCTAGGGTATTTTTATCCAGCTGAATAAGGTGGGGGGTTTTTCTATGTATTGATGTGGTTCTCTCACTGATGTCTAAGGGAATGTCTGGCTTAGCTGTCGCTCACAGAAGCTGCTATAGGGGGTCAGGTGGGGAGTGACATAGGTCGGGACTGCCACCAAATATTTTGCCTAGAGGGACCATCAAAAAAAAGGGTTGTTTTAAGTAAAACATTTTCCCATTCAAAATGATTGTGTCCGGTCCGAGTTTAATATAATGTGAATCAAATGATATAATACGCCAGTCAGTATCCGTTTTGGATAGATGCCTAGAAAGCTTAGAATGATCATAGTGGGACTTGATGAGCTAATGTCTAGTCTTAAACCTCACACTAAACTCAAGTTCTCTTTGTAATGCTAAAGTAATGTACTATTTGTACTAGAACAGTAAATAAGTCCTTGAATTGTTAAACTTTCTTAAACTTTGTCAGAGTTTTATTCATGTTTTTGTTACAGTCATAGTTCTGAATGATTTCTTACAGTCCTGGATGGCTTCACTCAACGTATTCTAGATAAATGTTTAACCACCAGAATTGCAGTACAAGACTTTGAAAGCTTGAGGACAACTGCTCTAAAAGGCAAAAATTGAGCCCAAAACTGATTGTAATAGACCCTGTTCACATTTGACTTGCTATTTTCATTGGTCTGTCATAGAAAAACAATTAACATAACAGTGGTATAACATAAGGAGCTCCAATGGATCTCAAACAGACCCCATTAACTATAATGGAGTCCAGCATTCTACCAGACAAACAGGGCTGCATGCTGCACTGTTTCTTTTTTTTTTTTTTTGTCCATCATTCTTGTTAAATTCTGAAGTTCTAGTAATTCTGAAGGTCCTATTGATCCTCTACTGTAGCTGGAACCAGAATATCCCTTTAATGGAACTGCTGCACTCAGCATAGATAGCAGTCTGAAAATAAATCAATGTAGTCAGAGTCATTGGAAGCAGCTTGGAGTTTCTATCAGCAAAAACATTCCATGCTAAAATCAAAATCCGAGTTTTTCTTGATTTTTCCTGATCGGCTGGCTTAAAGGGGTTGTCTCATCTCAAAGTTTCATAGGATGCAGGAATGAAATACTGCTGCTTTGCTCTGTCACTTCCTAGTCAAGCTGTCTGCAATTAGCATATGAGATCTGTGTATTCAGACTTCTGTTTATTAGTCTAGATTAAATAAATTACCTTCTCTGAGGTCCAGAGAAGCTTCTGAGTAGAGTAATTACTGTCTTTTGTCTGAAAGATCAGATAACACACAAGCTCTCACTGCAGGCTGTGACCTGTGTGATGATGTCACTCCCTGCTATCAGATAGAACAAACAGCAGGGGGCAGAAGTACACAGGTCGGTCACTTGCGAAACCTGAGAGCCCTCAGAAAGTGATAAAATCATTTGTAGCTCCTTAACAAAAAAAATTAACAAAGCAATATATTTGGAAAACGTCTTCATTTAGTGTTCCCTACATTTTGAAAGCTATTCTTTGTAGTGAGACAACCCCTTTAATTTCTTTAGTTGAAACATCGCAGACCTCCATGTCCAGTCCTTACCTCCATGGCACCTCTTCTAGCAGAACTTGGCACAGTTTTTTGGCAATGTGTCCTTACCACCCTCTGATGTTCGGCAAAATAACCAATAAAGAGTATGCGTCAGGCAGTAAATGACATGCTTTGTTGGTGGACACGCAAAGGTAGCCAGTTTGTGGATCTTTGAATGGAGTTACGAGTGGAGGTAAGTTACCTTGGTTCAAAAGCAAGAAAAATCTGAGCAACACTCTAGATTTCTTCAAGCATGTGTAAACTTGTCAATAACTGACTGTCAGGCAGATGGGAAAGGGTTTTTAGAACTGTGAGAAGTCGATGCTTTAAATGGCATAAGAAAACATAAAATAATATATAAGGAAAAAATGAGTCCTGGAAAATATTATATAAGCTAGACATGAAAATATTCTCCATAAAGGTCAGAAGATGTTTTATACTGGACTTCAGCAATACGTACAAAGTTTACCAGTGTCCTCAGAAGCTTTGTGGAATTTCAGAATATAACAACACATAATATACTTTCAAATCAAGTGATTCTAGTGGATGGAGCCTTCTGCAGACAAATAATATAAAAAGGTTTCAATATTTAATTTTGCCTGCAGTAAGACTAATAATAACCTGAACAGCAAATAATCTAGTCTAGGACATGAAATAAAAAAATATTTGTTGAAGTTAATTTTTTCTATAAATAATATATCCACTTGTAACCTAAACATTCCTTCAGTTTAATATATGTCTCTGAGTTTCATCGGAAACTGATATGACATTTTTGCCCTAAAGAAATGATATTTTTAGGATCACAACTGAATTTCAACCTGTAAAATGTACATCAGATGTATAATAACTGCAATGTGTACAAATACACATGGGTTTTGTTTTGGCTATACTGCAATTTTCTCTCTGCTGCACCATATCCCCTGTGAATACACTCTTAGAACTGTACCATAAGTGTTAGCATACAAAAGATTATTTTACAAGTAGAGGAGAAAAGAGAAAATAAAGAAATGATGATACTCTTGGGATACCTAGAGAGAATCCTTATATGCAGTTCTTTTGGGTTCATATTATATCTACTACAGATCAAAATTAAGAGGATCCACATCGGGGTTAGGTTATTCTGGGTCCATTTTCCATGGCTTTAGTGGAAAAGTTACCCCATGGTATTTCAGTGTTGGTCATATGGTGTGGAGGGTACAAAGACAGTTAAAAAAAAAACAATGCGTTTCAGGTTGTATATATCGCCCTTGATCATGTTTACCGTAATCAAGGGCAATATGTATAGCCTGAAACGCGTCGTTTTTTTTAACTGTCTTTGTACCCTCCACACCATGGATTGTTAATAAATAACAGCGTATATCACTTAAAGCGCTGGCTTAGACACTTTTTCATTCAAATTCGTTAGAGGCTCGGGGGCCAGGAGCCGAGAAACCGCACGGCGGTGAGCTGAACTCATTGACTGGCAATATAGGTGCTTCCTTTGCATGCACACAGGTGAGCTACGTCTTTACTTTTACCTAAGGATTTGCAAGTTTGGTCTTATGGTGTTTTATCAGTCTTGTGGCAGGATGTCCAAGTATAATGGCTGTGGCTCTGTTGTATCTGTTGGGTAATAATGTGATGCAGGTTCCTGCCCCAAATGTCCTTTCTAAAGCGTAGGGAGTTTACCTATATTCCAATCATGCCAATGGTTCGGTTTCTTTCCTTTGAGCCATTGTCAAGCAATGTACTGTGAAGGTAATGTACAAAGTAAGGACAAAAATTAATGCGGGGTAATGTGATACCAAGAACTATAAAGGAAAGTTAAGAAAAGATTAAAAGTAGAAGGTAAGTGATGTTTACAAGGCACATTTGCAGGGCAAAATTCAGTGCCAAAATTGCACTGCAATACGCCCAAAGAATGCCCTGCAAAAATGGTAAAGTTATAGCACTCATTGATACTATGATTTTGCAGCATAGTCCTTGGGTGGTATTCAGTGCCCGGGGTAGAGGGGTGGATGGGGGCAGGGCTGGAGCGCTTTAGAAATACGTGCTGGCCCACGCGTACTTCTAAAACAACAAGCGTATATCGATGCGCAAACATGCCCCGCTATACGACGTGTGGAACATACTATAGAGAAATTGATATTATTATAATCACTAGCGACGTGATGTGCACCCAGTCACAGGCCCTCAAGAGTCACGTGGCACTCATACAGGAAGAGAGCCCTGAGACCTGCAATTGTCTCCAGCTTCACATGACAATATCTGTGGGGAACAGTATCCGTGCTGGAATGGAGCCTGTTTAAACTGACATGAAAATGGCATTGTATAACAGGTCTTATTTATATCACCGTTTTAACTGCTTAGGTTGTGCTATGGCACAATTCTGTGCCAGATTAGTTGAATATTGAAAACTGGCAACTGTTGACCCCATTGAAAGTCGACAATGGCACTATTGCGATTAAAAGACAAAGGAAACTGCAAAGAACCATGTGGCAATGTGAGAGGTGAACATCAGCTACAAACATGTATGAGAATAGACTGACACACATAATAGAGCAGCTTACTGACAAAATGAAAACCCGGAGGCTACCAACGTTTTTGGGTTAAAAGTTCAACCAAAACCTAACTACACAGAGGGCTCTGAACCAAAAGGATAATTACTGCACCCCGAGCAGCACCAGCCCACATGAAATATCCACCTTTGAATTTGTACTGGTTACACACTGGCACCTTTTAAAATAAACAACACCATCAACACAAGCAAGAAAGTAAAAGTATCTGATAGAAACCCCTAATTAAAAGGTCAGGGACAGGCATGCATATGCTTTTACTATCATAGACAGGTGTATGCTGTCACTATACAGGCACCACTATAACCTACAATGCCGACATATATTGACTACGTAGTGGTTAGATACCAGTTCAGGTCGCCACCACGTGACAATGAATACAGCACTGAATCAACACAGAAACAAAATACACAGACATCCAGTGACTCACAGGTGACTTCTTCTCTGATGGGAGTCATTCTCTTTCCTTTTTCTTCTAGTCCGCCATAACGACTTCTCCCAGACACAGCTAGTTTCTGAAGAATTTACCATAAAAACATCTTAGACTCCTCTCTTTTCCATCCCACCCTTCCTGTTCCCCATCTCTGTACAAACTCCCCATCCACAGCCCACCAAATGGTAATATTAACACACTTATGACCCAAACAGCAAAATCACCACAAGATGGCTATAGGGCTCTTGGTTGTGAAACAACTTGAAACTGTCTACAGTAATAATACATTTATATTTACTGAACATCAGACATAGGGCCACATGTATGAAACTGTTTAGGTCTAAAAGTCACTCTTTTGCCCATAGTAAAACCTATGGCAAAAAAGTGGGGTTTTAAGTCCTAAACAGGTTCATACATGTGGCCCATAGTGTTTGAATTATGGTTCGGCCAAAAAATAAACTAATGAACCTGGCATGGACTAAAATGATGGCTCCCCTTGAAAAGATTGAAAATAATTTGATCATAGGGACATGTTAAACTAAGGTGTGTCCTGTAATTAGCATCACAACTTGTGATCAGTCTGTCTATTTAAAGAGTTGAAACTAGTCTCTGTGCTGTTTGGTGTCATGGTGTGTACCACACTGGACATGGATCAAAGAAAGCTGAGGAGAGAATTGTCTCAGGATAAAAGAAAGAAAATGATAGGCAGATATGTTAAAGGAAAAGGCTATAAGGTAAAGGCTATAAGACCATCTCCAAACAGCTTAATTCTCCTGTTACTCATGTTGCGCATAATACTCAGAAGTTCTAAGTCTATGGCACTGTAGCCAACCTCAGTGGACTGGGCTGCAAAAGGAAAATTCATGACAAGTTAAAGAAATGAATAATATGAATGGAATATGAACCAAGGAGCCCAGAACAGGTTTCTAAGAGATTAGAGGTGAACTCCAAAGTCAAGGTACATCAGAGTTAGATCACACCATCAGTCGCTTTTTTTGCCAAAGTAGACTTAATGTAGGACAACCGAGAAGGAAACCACTGTTGAAAGCAAACCATATAAAAGATTGAAATTTTCCAAAATGCATATTAACAAGTCACAATATTTCTGGGAGAGTTTCCTCTGGACAGATGAGAGAAAACTGGAGCTTTATGGCGAGCATATCAGCTCTATGTTCAGGGATGCAAAAATGAAGCATACAAAGAAAAGAACAAAACAAAACATTGTACCTACTGTGGAACATGGAGGAAACTCAGCTTATGTTTTGGGGCTGCTTTGTTGCATCGGACACAGGGTGTCTTCAATCTGTGTGGGGTTACATAAAATCTCAAGACTATCAAGGCATTCTGGAGCAAAATGTGTTGCCCTGTGTCAGAAAGCTTTGTCTCAGTCTCAAGTTATGGGTCTTCTAACAGGATAATAATCCAAAAGAAACTACTAAAACCATCCAAGAATGGCTAAGAGCAAAGCATTGGACGATTCAGAAGTGGCATCTATGAGCCTTGATCTAAATCGTATTGAACACCTGTAGAAGGAAATGAAACATGCAGTCTGGAGAAAGAACCGCTCTAACCTGAGACAGCTGGAGCAGTTTGCTTACTAGAAGTGGGCCTAAATACCTGTGGACAGGTGCAAAGTCTCATTGAGAGTTACAGATATTGTTTGTTTGCAATGATTGCCTTTGGTTTCATTAGTTCATTTTTAAACAAAAATTTCAGTTGAACCACAATTCAAAAGCAATCCCTGATTTTCATTATTTGATTTACAGTAAATTTTATTTTTGTCAGTTTCAAGTTATTTCAGTGACCATTGTGAGTTTTTCATTCTTTGACAAAAGGGTACTAACAATTTCGCCTGTGTGTAGTAGCTAGGTGCACCAACAAATTAATTAAGTAGCCAGGACCACCTTTTAGATAGGTATACCTCCGTAAGAAAGGTGGGCCCCCCATTGAGTAGGCAGGCACCTAAATATAGGAAAGTTATTATTTTAATTTTTTACATTTTTTTTAACATGGGGAATTACCTACCTACTGGGGCGAGGGCCATTTGGTATAGTATATGGCCCTCGCCTCAGTAGGTAGGCAATTCCCCATATTAAATAAAAAATAAATAAAAATAATACCTCTCCTTGTTCCCCCACTGAACACCTCACTTCTCCGGCATGTGTCTGGCGTGGGTAGTGTGACATCATCACTATGCCTTAAAGGGGTAGTTTCACTACATTGATTCATTTTACCTCAGTCCTGTTTTCTCTGTTTCATTTATGAATTCAAGGACGTGTTTATCGGCCTCTACTGGCTAGTACTGGTCTGCAGTGATGAGCTACTATGGACACCAGGTCTGTAGCTTTAGCAACCAGCGCTGGCAGCCTATCAGGAGAGTTCAAACAAGTCTGTAGCTATAGCGACCTGAGGAGCTGATGCAGCCCATACAAGAGGGGATATCTAGGAATAGGTAGGACAATGTTAATAGACACATATTGCAAAGTGACTTTTTTTTTCACAATCTTTAACATAAAAAGCAATCTTTGTAGTGAGACAACCCCTTTAAGCTTGAGACATAAAAGAGGCAGCGGCACAGAAAGCATGATAGCATATCTACATTATGGCCCCTGTGCCACTTACTCCTGTAAGCTGCAGGCTCCCCCATAGTTTTCAACTGTATGCGTGTCCTAAGAATATGCATAAAGTTGAAAAAATGCGGAGAGGCTCAAGACCCAAATGGCCCCCTGTTGGGCCAGTCCAAACTGGCCTTGTAGCTGGCGGCCCACTGGGAATCTTCCAGTCAGGGAAGATTCTCAGTGTAACTGTATTGGCAGACAAGGCTACAATTGTCACAGCTGTATAGTAATGAGACCTCCGCTGATTGGTAAAGTATTGCAGTCAGAAATGTTTGTCTGCCCCTTTAAGAGGTACCTGTCTGTTTGAGCCGTAGCCTGTGTTTGGAACAGAGTCTCAGGGGTACCTGAATCCTATCTCTGACTGCGGTGGGGTCTTTTAACCTGTTTGTTTTTTCAGTGCCTTTGATTGCTTCTGTGGTCTGGCTTGTGGGTCTGTGCGGATCTGCTATCTTGGAAGGGTTTCTCGGTTTCTGGACTTTCTCGCACCTCAGTTATTCTCCTCATCACTGATTTTTTTACTGCGTTCCCTCCTGGCTTGACCGCTTGATTGACCGTGCTTACCTATTTGTTTTCTGTTTTGTTTGCGCCCTTTTTGTCTGTTGTTTATTGTCTGTCTGCCCCCTGTTTTGGCCAGCGTTTGTTGAGCATAAAGGTTCCATTGCGGGGTTGCCCTTTTCATGAAGGTTTCTCTGCTTTAGGCAGGGGGAGCCAGGGTGCGATTAGGGCACCCCTAATAATTGCCTTACTTAATGAACCACATTTTCTGCTTCATTGAGGGGATAGACGTTGGTGTGCCAGGCAAGAAACATCAGAGAACAAACACCCTGTAACCATTTCTGGAAGAACACAATCTGGTGGTCGCAGTGTTATGATCTAGGGAATGTTTTTGTGGCATTCTCTGGGACCATTCAACCATGAGGAAGGCACTCAACTGATTTGGGTATAAATCTATCCTTGCAGATCACGTGCACCCATACATGCTGATTATCTTCCCTGGGGTAGATGGGACCAGTAAGACAATGCGGCATGTACCACAGCTAGAAAAGTCCAACATTGGTTGGAAGAGCATGACCAAAATTTCCATACTACCCTGCCTCCTAATTCTTCAAACTTGAACCCAATTAAGCATCTGTGGGACCACCTCAATCATCATCTTCACTCTACGGATCCTCTGCCACACAACCTTCAGCAGCTTTGGGAGGCACTGCACTCAGCATGGCTCCAGATACCTACCAGGTTAGTTAGTCACTCCCAGTCTATCTAGCTACTGTCCATGCTGCACACAGTGGTTACTCTGGATACTAGCTGGTGGTCAAAATAATTTGACTCAACCATGTAACAGTGTCTGCCAAGATGTGGAATGGTAACACATAGGGCGCATCCCCACTGCACAGGACAAATACCGGCCGGTTCGCCGGCCGGTATTTGCCTGTTTTGCGCCCGTCCCCACGGCAGCGGGTGGGGGTGGGGGGGCGGCTTTTCTCCGCAATGAGTGGAGAAGAGCCCTCCCCCCGCCCATTGAGAAGCACAGATTCCGTCCGAAAACCGGACGGAAGATTGTGCTTCTACAATGTTTTGCCGCCGGACCGCCGGCGGCAAAACCCGTGCAGTGGGGACTGCTGCACGGGTTTTCCATAGAGCACAATTGTGCTCATTTTCGGGCGGTTTTTCAGGCGATCTGAAAAACCGGCCGAAAACCCTTGCCGTGGGGACATGCCCATACAGTGCAAATTTCTCACTGAAATGTGACAAGTCTCACACAACAAAAACAAACAGAATAAAAAAGTCATAGGTTAATTCTAGCAATGTCATGTACATGCCCTGAACACAAATCAATTATGGATAGGTAATTCCTATTCAGATTCATATTAGACAAGCGTAGTTTCAATTTCCCTGTTGAAGCCAAATATTCAAGTATCCTCATGCATAGAGCTTCTTTTCTTCCAGATTGTATGAGAATGAATATTCAAGTGTTGTCTCATGCTTTCACAAGTCTGACGAATACACCTCAAAATAACATTTTCTAACAAGTACTTGTCATTTTATATTCTCATCACTGGATCTGGCTGCTGTATAAAAGTCAGAAAGGGCAATCTAAATATACCTCCACTCCTCCAAACACTGGAGAGTAACCCCGGGTCAGTGCTCCTATCAAGCACTAGGTACAGGAATGAGATGCAAAGTAAATCAGTTCTGATACCTAGTAATTGTCATTCTTAGCTGATATCTGGCATCACACCAGCCTGCAGAACCCAGATATCTTATTAAACCTCCCAGCCAATTACAGGGATACCAAGCTCAGCACACATGAATTAGCATAGAATATTATATACAGTGCCATAAAATGTAACAAACTCCTTTGGACCATTTCATCTTTTATTGCTTTACAACACTGAATCACTGTGAGTTTAATTAGGTTTTTGACACTAATTAGCGGAAAAGTGAAATGAAATGAAAAGTCAAAGTGAAAACAAATCTCTGCAACATGATCGACATTCATTAGAGGTATTACATACTAAATAATTGCCTGAAGTGAGTGAATGCGCAACTACACAGCATTCAAGGCAAGATTCAGTATTCAGCTTTGCACATATGGATTCTATCACTTCCCCCTATAATGTACAAAATGATAAGTTCTATTACCCTGCATGAACAGTGTAGGTGTACTGCTATTTTCAAACCCAGGTACACATTCACAATTGTCACATTTCTCACGGCTCAGATAGTGGATCCTCAGGCTACAACCAATGGAGTGCAGAGTCCGAGGGAGCTCTGATTCTTTGCGTTTCACCTTTAACCCCCACAAGGAAGTTTGGACGGGTCTTCTCCAGGCCGCAGCCCTTGAATTAGTCGCCATTTGACAGCTGGACGCAATAGCGACAACAGGGTACTGGTGAGGAGGCAGGACTAGAACATGGCCACCAGGCCTGTCCATAGGGCAAACCGGGCATTTTCCCGGCGGGCCGCTGGGGTCCGGGCCGCAGGGCCGGCTCGGAGCGCCCACCGAAGGGACCAGTGTTTCCCCCCAGCGGGTCCCGAGTGCCGGCACATGGCGCACGGACAGGGGCTGCAACGGTCGCATATGCGACTGGACCCCTGTTGCAGGGGCCAACAGGCCCCACTCGCCACACGGTTGCATGACCGGGTCACAGACCCAGCCATGCAGCCATCACGGCCGCCGCCTTTCACAGCGCTGCAAGCAGCAGCCAAAAGGGTGAAACAGCTGGGATTTTCTGATCCCGTCTGTTCAGCTCCCAGAGGGCCGCGGGGCAGGCGCGCATGTGATAGTCTGGCGCCCGCTCTGCGGCCCGCCCTCAGCTGCTAGAGGCTTCCGGATGAGGAGAGAAAGGAAGCAGAAGCAGAGACTTCAGGTAAGTATTATTATTTATTTTTTTAAACGACCTACTGGCCCTGCCTGCCTGCCTAGCTATATATACTAGCCCTGCCTGCCTGCCTAGCTATATACTAGCCCTGCCTATAAGGGCCCTGCCTAGCTATATATACTAGCCCTGCATGCCTGCCTAGCTATATATACTAGCGCTGCTGCCCTGCCTAACTATATATACTAGCCCTGCCTATAAGGGCCCTGCCTAGCTAGCTATATACACTAGCTCTGTCTATAAGTGGCCCTGCCTGCCTGCCTATATACTGGCCCTGCCTGCCTATATACTAGCCCTGCCTGCCTATATACGGCCCTGCCTGCCTAACTATATACTAGCCCTGCCTGCCAACATACTTGTCCTGCCTGTCTAGCTATATACTAGCCCTGTCTGCCAATATAATGGCCCTGCCTGTCTAGCTATATACTAGCCCTGTCTGCCAATATACTGGCCCTGCCTGTCTAGCTATATAGTAACCCTGTCTGCCAATATACTGGCCCTGCCTGCCTATATACTGTCCTGCCTGGCTATATACTAGCCCTGCCTGCCTATATACTAGTCCTGCCTGCCTATATACTAGTCCTGCTTGGCTATATACTGGCCCTGCCAGCCTATATACTAGTCCTGCCCGCCTATATACTAGTCCTGCCAGCCTATATTCTGGCCCTGCCTGCCTATATACTGGCCCTGCCTGCCTATATACTGGCCCTGCCTGGCTACATACTGGCCCTAACTGGCTAATTACTGGCCCTACCTGGCTAATTACTGGGGGCAGCCCCAGCTACATGGCTTGTTACTGGGGGCTGTCCTATCTACCTGGCTAACTACAGGGGTCGGCTCTGTCCACCTGCCAAATTAATGGAGGAAAGCCCTGTTCCCTACCTAATGGGGGGTCTACCTATTTACATGCCACTTGTCTGACATTTTTTAATTTCTAATTTTTATGGTCGAACATACGCTGTTTGGGGGTACAATGACTAACTTTTTACTGTGTGGGGCACCAAAGGGGGCACAATTACTATTTGGGGCTCTATGGATAGGGAGTTTGTACAGATTTGGGAATTGATAGGAAAGTGCTTGAAAAGAGAGGAGTCTAAGATGTATTTGTGGTATATTCTACAGGGACGAGCAGTGACCTGGAGAAGAAGACATTGCATGCTGTACCGGACAGAGAAAAAATGGAAGGGAACAACTCATCAGGGAAGACGTCATGGAGGTTTGGGACAGATGGAGAAAGAAAAGGAGAGAGGAACAACTCCCATTAGAGATGACGTCTCCTGTGAGTCCCTGATGTCAGGGGAAATTTTACTTCTTTGTTCATTCAGTGCTGTATTCATGTGATGGTGACCTGATTACTGGTGATCTGATTGGTGGGGTTGTAGGTTATGCTTGTGTTTAGGGGGCTTTCACACGGAGCGGTTTTTGGTGCATTTTTTGATGCGGTTTTTTTGTGCAGAAATGTCCAGCATTAACTACTCTGCCTTTCTGCACAAAAACGCATCAAAAACACATTAAAAATGCACCAAAAATGCTCTGTGTGGAACCCCCCTATAGTGTAGTTTATTTTAGAAAGTGGTGAGGTGCGAGAACAAGGGAAATTTTTTTAAGCCACCATCGCCTCCTGGACTGGAGTGTTATCAGACACAAGGGTTGCCATCAGTAATTTCAGGCCCCATACTGCCAAAGCATGTGGGCCCCTACCCGCTACCAGTCCTTATGGCGGCCCAATCAGACAGGACCAATAGACAGAAACAGGAGTACAAGCAGAGACAGGGATCAAAAGGCTATGTGGGAGATAACAGACAGGAGTGGGCTGAGATCAGGATCCAAGAGACTTCTTCCATTAGGAGGTAGGGCAGTCATGCCAACCAAGATTATATCTTTGTGGATTTTACTACAAAGATATTGCAATTTGGGAGGTTGAAATGGCAGTTAACACAAAGGAACCCTCTGAACCAGTGTCAGGCTGGGATGCATTGGGCCCACCAGTGGAGTTGATTCTGGGAGCCTACTCCACATTTACTATACATGACTGCACATGCCTCTTGCACTTTGCCTCCCTGTTGCTCTGTCATCTGCATGGTGTCCTGCACCAGTCTTGAGCTACATCAAATAATACCACCACACCATGACCCCAATTAATCATACATGCCAACTCTCCCGTTTTTGGCTGGGGGGGTCCCACTATTTGGGGTCCCCTCCCGCCCTCCCCGGGGAGTTGGCATTCCTCCCGCCGCCAGCAGGCGGCGGGGGTTCTTTAAATGGCCGCGACGACAGAGTAGCACTAGTGCGCTACTCTGGCGCCGCCGGGTCGCTCCTACAGGCAGGTAAAGCGGCCGCTACGCCCGCTTCACCCGCCAAGAGTCTCGCTGTGCAGGGAGGAGACAGGAGGGATCGCTCCCTCCTCCCTCCTCCCCCTGTATGTCCGGCGCCGGTATGTGCACTGCACAAACAGGTAAGCGGCGCAGGGGAGGGGAAGCGCGGCGGCAGGGGAGTGAAGCCCGGCTGCTCTCACTTCCCCCTGCGCCGCTGAGGAGATCGTCCGGAGCGGCCGTGCTGCAGGAGCCTGGTGAGGTAAGTGGATTTTATTATTTTATTTTTATTAGCTATATGGGGGCTCTGCCTGGCAACAATGGGGCACTACCTGGCAACAGAGGGGGCACTACCTGGCAACAATGGGGCACTACCTGGCAACAGAGGGGACATCTACCTGGCAACAGAGGGGTCATTACCTGGCAACAATGAGGGCATCTACCTGGCAACAGAGGGGGCATCTACCTGGCAACAGAGGGGCACTACCTGGCAACAGAGGGGGCATCTACCTGGCAACAGAGGGGACATATACCTGGCAACAGAGGGGGCATCTACCTGGTAACAGAGGGGGCATCTACCTGGCAACTGAGGGGCACTACCTGGCAACAGAGGGGCCATCTCCCGGGAAACAGAGGGGCACTAACCTGGCAACAATGGGGCACTACCTGGCAACAGAGGGGGCAATCTACCTGGCAACAATGGGGCATCTACCTGGCAACAATGGGGGCAATCTACCTGGCAACAGAGGGGCATCTACTGGCAACAATGGGGACACTACCTGGCAAACAATGGGGGCACTACCTGGCAAACAATGGGGGCCCCAACCTGGCAACAATGGGGGCACCTACCTGGCAACAAAGGGGGGCACCTATCTGGCTAACAAAGGGGGGCACCTACCTGGCTACAGAGGGGGCATCTACTTGGCTACAAGGGGCATCTACCTGCCTTTTAAGGGGCACTACCTGCTTATGGGGGGTTACTACTTGGCAATAAGGGCATCTACCTGGCTTTCTTCCAAAGCCGTTATGCAGTTAGGTGGAGTGGGTGTGGCTTTTTGAAGGGGCGTGGAATACCTGCAAGATGGGCGTGTCCATGCAAATTTTTGCCGCGCTACGCACGCCGCCCACTACGGTCTCCTGCTTTTTCATTTTCAAAAGTTGGCAACTATGCAATTAATTGATACCACTATAGTGTTACTAAATAAAACCCATTACACTGTGACTAATATCAATGCCATACAGTGATCATGTAGTGGTAGATACTACTTGTACAGAGGTGATTTTCAGACCATATACAGTTGAAACCAGAAGTTTACATACACTATATAAAAAGACACATATGCATGTTTTTCTCACTGTCTGACATGAAATCAGAATAAACCTTACCTGTTTTCGGTCAATTAGGAACAAAAAGCCATTTTTATTGCTTTCTGCAAAATCAAAAGTTTCGCTCTTAAACTGCATGACTTGGGTCAAATGTTTTGGATATCCTTCCACAAGCATTTTACAATAGTCGGTAGGAATTTTTGCCTATTGCTCCTGACAGAACTTGTGTAACTGAGCCATATTTGTAGGTTGCCTTGCTTGCTCCTGCCTTTTCAGCTTTGCCCATCAATATTCAGTGGGATTCAGATCAGGGCTTTGTGATGGCCACTCCAAAACATTGACTTGGTGTCACGGATGCCCCTGCGACCCTTGTCCCGGGTCGCAGGCGCATCCGTGCCCCGACTCTGAGCGGCGCCCCGTCCCGCACCTCGGGTCCGGGGTCCGCTCATCCCGCTGCCCGGGTCCCCAGTGACTTACCCGGCCTCGCTCCTGCCCCGTCCGTCTCAGTCTCTCGGCGTGCGCGGCGCCGCCCCTTAGGGAGCGCGCGCGCCGGCAGTCTGAGATTTAAAGGGACAGTGCGCCGGTAATTGGCCATTGCCGGGCACTGCTCCTATTTTAGCCCAGCCTCTTCCCAGTGGCCTTTGCCGGATCTTTAGTGCTCATGCCTATTGGGAAAGCGTTCCAGAAAGCCTTGTCTCGCCTACCGTGTACCGAACCCTTTTGCTTACGTTTATCGACCACGATCCTTGCCGCCTGCCCTGACCTTCTGCCTGCCTACGTTCACGAACCACAGCCGCCTGCCCTGACCTTCTTGCCGGTCCCCGACTACGAGCCTGACTGCCGATTCTGTACCTCGCCTACCCTTGGCCGCCACCGCAGGCAAGCCCCACCAGTGGTAGTGACCTGGTGGACTCCCGCCGCAGCAAGTCCATCCCGCTTTGCGGCGGGCTCTGGTGAATACCGGGACCCACTTAGATTCCACTCCCTGGTGTGGGCTTACGCCATCGCCTGCGGTGGTCCAGCGGATCCACCTCAAGACCGTAACACTTGGTTTTCCTTAAGTCACTTAGTAACCAGTTTAGCAGTATGCTTCGGGTCATTGTCAATTTTGAAGACCCATTTCCGCCCAAGCTTCACGTTCCTGACTGATATCTTGAGATGTTGCTTCAGTATTGCCACATAATCTTCTTTCCTCGTGATTCCATCTATTTTGAAACGTGCACCAGTCCGTCCTGCAGCAAAACAACCCCACAACACGATGCTGCCACCCCCATGTTTCACAGTTGGGATGGGGTTCTTAGGCTTCCAAGCGTCTCCCTGTTTCCTTCAAACATAATGATGGTTATTATGGCCAAACAGCTCAATTTTAGTTTCGTCAGACCACAGGACATGTCTCCAGAAATGTAGTTCTTTGTTTCTTTGTGCATTTGCAAACATTAATCTGAGTTTTATATGTTTCTTTTGGAGTAATGGCTTCTTCCTGGTGGAGTGACTTTTTATCCACAGTCTCATTTAAC
This sequence comes from Phyllomedusa bahiana, assembly GCA_025379985.1. Classification (NCBI taxonomy): domain Eukaryota; kingdom Metazoa; phylum Chordata; class Amphibia; order Anura; family Hylidae; genus Phyllomedusa; species Phyllomedusa bahiana. The sequence continues at coordinate 92,088 of JAODAL010006511.1, read as the reverse complement.
TGTGGATAATGAGACAATCTTACCAGCTTCCGCCAGCATCTTCACAAGGTCTTTTGTTCTTGGGTTGATATGCACATGTCGGCCCAAAGCACGTTCATCTTTGAGACACAGAACCCGTCTCCTTCCTGAGTGGTATGGTGGCTGGATATTCCCATTTTGTTTATACTTGCATATAATTGTTTATACAGATGAATGAGGCACCTTCAGGTATCTGGAAATTGTATGATCCAGACTTGTGCAAGTCCACAATTCTCTTCCTGATATCTTGGCTGATTTCTTTAGACTTTCCCATGATGTTACACACAGAAGTAGTGTGTTTGTCGTGTGAAATAAAATACATCCACAGATGTGTCTCTAATTAACTGAAATTTGAAAATAAACCAGAAGCTTCCAAAGACATGATGTCATCATATGGGCTGTCCCAGATTGTTTAAAGGCATAGTAATCCTAATGTATGTAAACTTTTGACTTTGTAGTAAGTAATAAAAATGCCTTAAAAAATTCTCTCTCTCTCATTATTCTGCCATTTGGAAAATATAAATAATTTTGGTCATCCTAATTGACCTAAAACAGGTAACATTTATATTGATTTCACGTCAGTTAGTGAGAAAAACACACATATGTGTCTTTTTATATAGTGTATGTAAACTTCTGGTTTCAACTGTAAGTGATAACAGTGTATCATCTTCTCTGATGAGTCGTTGTCTTTCCCTTTTCTACTCCATCTGCCCTAAACCATCATGAGGTCTATGTCTATCTGCCTCTTTTTTAAGTATGTAGACTCTGATTAGGGAGATATGTCCCCTCTTTAAGTAGGTAGTTTGTCTCCCCCATTGGAAAGGCAACCATTAGGTAGGTAGGTATATAGGCCCTCAATAAGTTGGTAAGTAGATAAATAGTCCCCACCAGTATGTTTGTAGGTAGATACATAGCCCCCCTCCCCCCCCGTAGGTAGATAGGTCCTCCTATTAGGTTGGTAGGTAGGCCCCAAATATGGTTACTATTATTATTATTATGTTAAGTATCTTTAGTTTCAGGGCACTGTACATTTGAGGGTAGTAAACAACATAATAAAGCCCAAAACAAAGTAAAAAGGGGCAACTTTATTGACTAACTTGGTACAGAGGGAGAGAGGACTTCCCCACAGGCTTAAAATCTACAATAAAAGGGAAAAAGGCGGGGGGGGCCCTGGAAACCGTAAAAATGGCCGCATATTTTTTCTCCCCGGGGACCTGGAGATTCTAGGGGCTAAACAGTGTTAACCCCTTTTTTCCTGGGCTGAAACTGACCACAGCGTAGAAGGAGGGTGATGCCCCTGGGAGCAGTTTGGAAATTTACGCGGTCCAAACCCTTTAAAAACCCCGGGGTCGGCACAGCTCCCTGGGTGAGGGGGCTCCTGAAAGAGCGCATCACCAAACCCCAAAGCGCCGGCCGGAGACATCCCGCCTAGATACCGGGACATCAGGGGGCACTACACCTGCCCCCTCCGTACTCCCCCGGCACCCCCGACGGGTGAAAAGACGAAGGGAGGGTGACAACCCACCCTAAACGGCGGATTTTCCCCCAGCAGGTGGGAGGGGGCCCGGGACCCAGCAGCACACAGCATATGCCCGCAAAATGGGAGACACCCCTGCGACGCATCACTATATGTCGCTTCCTCTGCGGGGAAATACCTTAAGGAACCTTTTCAGTTAAAGTGGACAGGGACACTAAGTTGATCCATACACCCCAGGGAGGAGTAGGAGATTCCCGCCCCCAGATATGATGGGGACAAGGAGACTGTAAAAACCAGATTTTAAATTACAACTCAATTCTCCCTTTCCCCTGTTATATCTTCCCCATTTTTTGGGGGATATAGAACATCAAAGGAACATAATTCAGTTTCGGGTTGGACAGAAACCCGCAAAATTTTCCCCGCCATTGCAGCTCTGGGCCCATTTCCCTATCCCCTTTCACGATCAAACTAGCTGCAGACGCTAACTCCAAAACTGCCACCGGGGGGCAACTTTTGCACCATTCTATTACATTAAAGTGAATCTATAAAAGGTGATCAATGACTGCCAGTTATTTCACTTGAGGGCCTCAACATCTGACTCTAGAGCCTAGAAATAACCTCGATAAGCTCAGCTTCCATTTTACCGGCTAAATATAGAAAATCCGCTGCCGCAACCAACCCCAGGAAAACTGCACCCTACTGGGTAAAGCTCAATTAAAAAATACCAAAAAGGGGTCCTTTGCACTTACAAAAAGCTATATCTTCCCCAGGAACTAAATACAGTGACCCAACCTTACACAATTGGGGGACTCTAATAACACCCAAAACTGCCAAAAACCCCCGGGCACTGTCAAAAAAAGCTGGTCACATCGGGCCTAAGATACAAAAAGGGTTACCCAATAGAGAGGGCGCTGGACATAAGCTAAAATTCACAACCCAATGAGCGCACAGGGATCTGATTGGGTTCATCCCCAAATCTCTTGCGCCCCTGTGATTAGATATGTCCCCAATGCTCAATCCAAAATGGAAAAAATATCCAACCTTTCCTACAGAAGTGTTTTTTGGGGCTTTAATCGCAGAAGTCTAAGACGATTGTAAATAAGAAATATTTTGGGGTACGCTCTGACAAAGGGGTATTGCGGCGAGTGGAAACTGGAAGGGAGGCAGACGAAACCAGATCATACACTTTGACCCCAAATCAAATGTCCCCCCAAGCTCAAAACGATTGGGGGAACTGCTAGACCCTGGAGGATCTCACAATCGGGGAGCCAAAATAATTAAGTCGGGGAAAGGGGAGAACCCAAAGGGGTAAAAGAAGACGTAGCAAGACCTCACAAAATTTTAAACCCAAATCCTGGAGAACCCCCAACACCATAAACAAATTTAAACCGGGCTCATGGGGCCTAAAGCGAAGCCCGGAACTGGTACCCTGAGATAAAAATCTTTGCTTACACGATCATATTAAAGGACAAATTTTGAGTCCCATGCAAAGAAGACAAAAAGATATCAAATATGAAGGTCAGAAATCCACTCTCCCTGATTGTCGGATGACTTCTGCTTTAAGAGACGATGCTTGAAACCCCTGCTTACTGTACTTAAAAAACGCAACAGAATTTACCGATGGGGATTCCCTTTCATGCTAATTGCGACAAAAGAAGGCAAATCTTCCATACTCAAATCACATAAGGATCTCGGGCAATTCTGCTCCGCTTTTCAAATTTCCACCCCAAACATCCCAGACTGGGAATTGGAACTTCCATCCATGCCTCCACCACCGATCTGGCAACCAATGCAAAGCAAGAGACGACGATCGACTCTGAGAACTGGGGGTTCTTCGCCATGATCTGATTCTCCTACAAGGACTTGAGTATACTTAATACTTCTCTCCACAGGTTTTCTTCTTATATGTATACTATATACTATCTGAGGTTCCTAATGCTCCACCCCGGAGCCGGGAAAACGTTCTAAGCAATACTTGCAAACAAAAAAACAAAAAAAAAGCCCCCTATGCAGCTCGGCTGGCGGACTCCTGGACCAGATCCTCCCTATATTCCTTCCTTTACCTCCGTTTCCATCCCATCCTCCCACCCCTCCCTCCCCCCCACCCTCCCCCACTTCTTTGTCATCTTCCTCACCTTTTCAAAATCCACTACGGGTCTGGAGTCCGACATCCTGCTTGCGGGTGGGAAGGGGGAATTTTTCTTGTTCACCGTATCTCCACCTTCAAAAAATTATTTTATTGTTGTCTCACAAGGTCTAATGGGCCGATTGTGTGATGCCAACCACTGTACCTCCATTAGAGGACTTACCTGTTATGGGTCCCTTTTTTCTATGTTCTTTCTTTATTCTGTTATCTAAATGGAACCTAAAGGTGGCGAGCGGAAATAGCCTATACCTATGCAATACAATAATCACTCTGCTCTGGTTTTTCGCCATTACTCTACTCAAGGGATATTATCCTTGGTGTAAAACCACACTAGTCTGTTCTCATTACGTTCACAATGTTGAAAATGTAAAGTCTATGTTTAAGTTTTGTCTTTTATGGTCTAGTCTACCCCCATCCTACTGTGTCAAAACTCCTCAGTTCGTGAAACACTGGTATACAAATGTCACAAAGCACCAAATTACTATGATGTTAGATATTGTTGTAAGTCAGCATGGCTAAATTTATCTCTATTAACGCCAGAGGCCTCAACTCTGTATTTAAGAGGCGCTTGTTGTTAACCGAGCTGAAGGCCTCCAAGGCTGACATAGCATTCATTCAAGAAACCCACTTTAACAAAGAAGGGAACTTTGCCTTTACAAAAGGGATCTATCCGCACTGTTATGTATCCTCCACGGATAGGAAAAAAGCGGGGGTGGGCGGTATTGTTGTCTCATAATTGCCCATATCAGGTAGTACACTCAGTAATTGACCCGCAGGGACGATACATTATTCTGCAGGGCACATACCTAGGAACCCCGCTCACTCTCTGCAATCTATACGCCCCTAACCAGGCACAGACATGTTTTTTAAATACGGTCTTCCAGAAACTTCAAAGATTTTTGCCTTCTATGTTGGTCATCGGAGGCGATTGTAACTTGGTCTTTTCAGAATCGGCCGATAGACTACGTCTGGGGGTTAGGTTAAGCGACAACTCTTCAGCAATGCTGTCGAAGGCCTTTCGGAGGGCTATTCGGAAGTATGGGCTCTATGACTTATGGAGGATAGCACATCCCAGAGATAAAACAACATATACTTACTACTCCTCATCACATGGCTCACATTCCCGTATTGATTATTTTTTCGGTAACATGCTGACACTGAGGCGGATGGAGGACACAGGCATTGGTCAGATAACATGGTTGGACCATGCCCCAATAACGCTTTCTCTAGTAAAAGATAATGTCCCGACGCGTCAATGTCACTGGCGCCTCAATGAGAGGTTGATTAAATTTTCCCCAATGCGAGAGAATTAGCCCAACATATTCGAACTACTTTGAGACTAAACGAGGATCGGTATCCTCCTCCTGCCATATTATGGGGAACAAAAAGACAGTCATTAGGGGAGGTGCATTGCACCTTGGGAAATAACTCAAGAAAAATGCAAACCTGAGAAAGATGAAAGCTTAAAAAAGCCAAATTAGGACATTAGAGGCCAAAATGGAGAGCCCCATTAGATCATTTTACGTAAAATAGTGGTATACGCTCCGGCTGCGATCCCTAGGTATGAGGAACAGAAAAACTCCTTCTCTTCTCAAGACCCCAGATACTATGAAAGGGCAATAAGTCGCACACATTGCTTGCTAAGCAACTGCGTGAGGAAGCGGTGGGCCGAACCCCTCATGCTCTGGTGGATGCGGACGGAATTTATCACCTAAAATCCTGACAAAATAGCAGGCATATTTTATAAAATTTTATCTCCGACCCCCTACTCTCTCCCAGACCCCTTCCAAGGATTTAGAATCTAGGAAATCAGTCTTGGAGGATTTTCTCTCCTCGTGCAACCTCCCTTCGCTACCTTCGGAGGCGCTAACTTCTCTTAACGCCCCTGTAACCCCAGAAGAACTAGATGAAGTCTTAAAGTTGCTACCCAATGAGAAATCGCCTGGACCAGACGTTTTAAAATACCTATACTATAAGACATATAGCTCACTACTTTCCCATACCAATGCGCCTATATAACGCTATATTAGAAGGCACGAAAGTTCCAGCTTCCTTTTTACATTCTTTCATCTCCCTAATCCTGAAACCAGATAAGAACCCTCTAGAGGTGGGTAATTATAGACCAATCGCATTACTAAATTCTGACCTAAAGATCTTCACAAAAATTCTGGCCAATAGGCTGGCGTTTTGGCTACCTCAATTGATTCATAAAGATCAAGTCGGTTTTATACTAAACCGCCAGGGAGGGGACAATACGAGGAGGGCGATCAACCTGATTGATGCAATGAATAGTCTTGATAAATCGGCCCTACTACTCAGCCTTGATGCAGAAAAGGCCTTTGACAGGCTCACTGGTCCTACATGTTTAAAGTTCCTGGAGCCCTGTCGGTATTTCGGGCCCTTTTCTCTCCGCTATTCGAGCAATCTACTCGGTCCCCACAGCTTCAATCAAACTACCACATAATATGTCCCCACTAATACGTATCCTAAATGGAACCCGTCAGGGATGCCCCTTATCTCCCTTGCTGTTTGTTCTGTGTGTAGAGCCGTTTGCATCCGCTGTCCGCCTTCACCCAGATATTAAAGGAGTCTACATCAGGGATAGAGAATTTAAACTATCACTCTTTGCAGATGATGTATTGCTGACGTTAACGTCGCCACACATCTCGCTGCCGAATCTGCATTCTTTACTATCCAAATTTTTTTGTTCCTCTCAGGGTTCAAATTAACACATACAAAAGAAAGGAGGCTCTCCCAAATTAATATCCCCAGGGGATTTGAAACTTTTTTGAAGAAATAATTTATCGCCCATAATTGGAGAGTTACCTCTTTGGAGATAATTAGGATAAATCTGGGTGGCCTCCTATTCTTCCCTATATAATAAACCAATTTTCCAAAGATGTATCAAGACTAGAGGGAACTAATTGCAAAGATGGCAGGCCTTGCCCACTGTCTTTATTGGGAAAGATTTCAGCGGGCAAGTGACTGTGTTACCCAAACTATTGTACTTATTTGAGGCGCTTTTCCGGTCCCCATCCCCCTCGCTCACTTAAAAAGGGTATACAATCAACGATCCTAAATTTATATGGGATCGCAAAGAAAATAGAAAAGGGAGAGACGTGATGCTGGCAGGGAGGGGGGATGGTGGTCTGGCAGTTCCGGACATCAAAAAGTACTACTGGGCTGCACAACTTAGGCGGATTCCGGCCTGGTCCACACTCTTTGCATACTCTAAATGGGCTGAAATAGAGAAGTTGTGGATGGCCCCCGTACATCCCAACTCATTGTTGTGGACAACTACACAGGCTCCGATAAATGGTACATTGTTGGGACCCATTAGGCTGACAAGAGAAGTGTGGAACAGATGCGCAAAACGGTTCGGGCTTTGCTCATCATCTTCGGCCATGACCTCGTTCCTATTCAACCCTCTGTTCCCGGCAGGTATGGAAGGCTTGTCCGTAAGCCCTTTGGGATGATAAGCAACTTTTTGATTGGCGGACGTCCTAGACTATAGAACACTTCACAATTTTCCCATTCAAAAACATTACAGGATCTATTTCAAATACCGGATAGAAGCTATTACTTCTACTTGCAACTGGTACAATTCTCAAGATCAGTGTTGTGGGGGGTAGAGTTACTCGACCCACGAGGTTTGAAATGACATGCAAATCTTTATACCTCAACTAAAGGCTTGATACTCCCAAATTCTACTCAATATTATTGAACCCACGCCCTGACGATTTACCTAGACATTATATTATGGAGAAATGGGAGAGGTATCTGGGAGACAACTCACTATGAAGAATGGAGATTAATTGGAGGAGAGCGGGTCAGACATCCAATGCACATTTTATAGGAAACCAGTATAAAATTCTCCTGCTAGGATCACACTCCTTTCTTACTTCATAAGTGTATCCCGATGTTATCAGACAGATTTTGGAGAGCGGGGGTCCCAAACTAAAATTTTCCACATTTTCTGGGAATGCACTAGAATTAAAGACTACCCGGAGGCAGGTCAAGCCTGGGACAGAAGCGACGGGAATCAAAGGGTTTCCAATGACTCCACTATGCTTCCTGATGAACTCCAGATCCCCCATTGGGAAAAGTACACTGCGTTAAAAATACTAAATTTCCTAATGGCGCAAGATGTTTGGTTCCTATTTGGAAGCACAAAGGGAAGTCCCAAGCTGGAGGATATTTTCACAACTCCAAGAATTAGAGTGATGGGAACAATTTTCGGCACTCCTGGAACAATTTTCCTTGATAATTTTGAAGAAACTTTGGTCTCAGTGGATTTTACAAAATAACAAGAGAGAATTAAAATCATACAACAATAAGATAGCCTTCCTCGCTTGAGTGCTTATAAAATTGAATTTTGAATCTGAATAGGGTATCTTGGGTTCCCCCTCCCCTTCCCATAACCTTATGTGTCTTGTCCTAGTTAGTGAGAGTTTTACCTGATTGATTTTCTTGTAACAATATGGATTTATATAGTTTTTATCTCTATTGTTAAATGGAAAAAAGATAAAATGCCTTATGACAATTAGAAATATTAGGTCTGTTAAAACAAAATGCTAAGGTAAATGTTGTAAAACAGTGTTTTTTTTTTTTTTTCTTCATCCTTACTTGAACATCTACAATGGTTTGTTGATAACAAAGTTATATTTCTCAGATGTAATCCTTACCCTTTTTTTAAATCAATAAAAATACAGTTGAAAAACAAAGGAAAGAGACAGAAGGTGAGAGGCAGACATGTTTGCGGGGTGGTGTAGGGTCAGCAGACTTATTGTAAATTGTAGCTTCCTGATTTAGATGGGTTTTTTTAAAGGGTTCTTTTGAAACTAATAAAGGTGACGGACAGTACAATGTGTTAAGGTAATAAGTTTCATAGTAAGGCTAAGTTCACATGGCTAAAATGACATGTCACTTATATCCCTGTGCATCGTATTGTATACCCGGGGAGAGGAGGCGTAATCCATAGTTCTCTGAGAGCTGTGGATTACCGTAATGACTGGGGCGAATTTCGCTCGTATTTGAGTGCAGTACGCCATGAAATACAAAGCGAAATGCGCCCCAATTTAAGCCGTGTGAACATAGCCCAAGGGGAAAGCACAGGAGAAATATTGGAGACAGTTGTGTAAGGAACTGGCAAGAGGAGTGAAAATTGAGTGAGGGGAGGTATTTGGAGATTAGGGCAGAGATGCATGGGTAGGGGGACAGGTTATGGAAAGCCTGTAGATCATGGTTAGTAACGAACTGAATTTGTTGGCAGTAGGTAGCCAATGAAAGGATTGGCAGAGGGGCGAGACAGACATATAGCGAAGAGAAAGGTGGATCAGATGGGCAGCGGAGTTGAGAATTTATTGAATGGGAACAAGAATGCTAGACTGAAGGCCGTAAAGAAGGATGTTGCAGTAGTCTAAGCAGGATATGACAAGGGCATGGACTAACATTTTTGTAGTATCAAAGTTAAGGAATGAGAGGATTTGAGAGATATTTTTCAGGTGGATGTGGCAGGCAGAGGTAAGGACTTGGATGTGTGGCTTGAAGGACAGGGCAGGGACTTGCAGGATCGGTGAGAGTGTAAAGCCATTGACGTGATAGATAGATCAGATGGAGGGTAAGTGGGATAGTGGAAAGATGATGAATTCAGTTTTCTCCACGTTCAGTTTTAAGAAGCGGGAGGAGAAGAAGGAGAATCCTGGCAATTAATTTAATTCACAGAAAAATGTGACATTATTTACTTAAAATCACGGAAACTTGGCAATACTCATACGGTAGTTCCACGGCAGTGTACTAAGCAATTACCCCCCCACATGGAGAGATGTGTGTTCATCAGTAATCTGCACATGTGCAACCTCTCCCATAAAGCATTGGTGCTTTTACTTTGAATACATTTTTGGTCTAAGTTTGTGCGCTTTTAAGTAAATAATGTCCCATTTTTTAGTGAATTTTATGTTTTCCAACACCAGAACACAATAACCATGCCTTAAGTTTGGGGAAAATGTGTGTAATAGTTTTTTAAGGGCAACATGTTATGAAATTTGGCGTTTAAATTACCCAAATTTCATGCACAAATATTAGTCTAGAAAGCATCTGATTTATGAACCTGCTCTAATGCAAGGTCATAAATCAGGGGGCATTCTAGCGCTTGTTCGACATTTCTGGCTCATGGTAAACCACGTTGAAGTGGTTTTACCTGCTCCAGCCTGTAATGCGCCAAAATATGCTGCTGTAGCGAAGCTGTAAATCTATAGCTTTGTACGGTTCTATTGCGCCCGCCCTCCCGCACCCCCCCCCCCTCTCCCCGAAATCAGCCACATTACAAAGTGCTGCTTGCGCTTTGTAAAGAGCCTGATAATGGCATACGGGCCATTTAAAAATTCAGCAAACGGGGCTGCGCCTGATATCGGGCTGAAAAGACGCCAGATATCTGGCACAGCCTCGTTTATACATGTCAGCCTAAATGTTCATTCTGTTAGTCATTCTATTTAGATTTGGTAGTTAGGAATATCATATAAGAATCACAATTGTTGGCTACAATAGTCATATCATGGACCCAGATGTACCATAGGCACTATCATATCTATTATCCACCTGGGCTAAGCATTATTTTAAAAGGGTTGTCTCACTACATCAATTCATCTTACCTCCGTCCTGTTTTCTCGGTTTCATTTTTGAATTCAGGGGCGTGTTTGCTGGCTTCTACTGGCTACCACTGGCCTGCAGTGATGAATTGCTGAGAACACCAGGTCTGTAGCTATAGCACCCAGTGCTGGCAGCTTATCAGGAGAGATCGATCAAGTAGCTATAGCAACCTGAGGAGCTGATGCAGTCCATACAAGAGGGGATATCTAGGAATAGGTAGGACACTGTAATGGACATATATTGCAAAGTGATTTGTTTTTGCACTAACATAAAAAGCAATCCTTGTAGTGAGACAACCCCTTAAAGGCTAGAAAACTTGCATTATTTTATACATTTGGTAACAATTAATTGGACTGTAGCATTCATCTGCACATCAAATGATAATCGAAATTAAACCGTTTATACCACTGTCTCCATCTTGTCAGTAAAAGAAAGAAAATTACCCATTTTATGTATTATTCCAACTGTTTTATAAGTTTTTGGTAGAAATGTTCAGTATGGACCAATTTTCATAGGACTCTATTGGTGCAGTAACTGTAGAAGGATTAAATCACAAAGTCAACAGTATAAATGGTGACACTTTATTTCAAACTGTGTGAAGACTTCAAACTGTATAAAACAGTCATATAAACTTTTTATGGATATCACCAACATGACAAGTCTAATAATGTAACAATGACTAATTAAAATATTTATGTGAATGCTATAAAAATAAATTATATGTTCAGGCAGTAAACACATGGCATGAAGAACCCCTCGTATTTGAATCACCTAGAACACTAATAAATGGTAACCTTTTACTGTATTCTGTGTATTAAATAATATGGGCATGTGCTGCCTCCTTGTGGTCATGTACACCACTGATGTATATTAAAAATTATATACCGTATTGTTTGAACCATAAGACACACATAGGTTTTAGATGAGGGAAATAGCAAAAAGTGCAGGCTGAAATGTACTTTTTATTGGTAACATTTTGAGATACATGTGATTTTTTGATCAGTATTTATTCCAATTTTTTGGGGACATTAAACGACCAAAAAAACACAATTTTGACATTTGAATTTTTTCTTTTATAGGATAAATGAGGTTATATTTTAAGGTCAGACTTTTACGAAAGCGGTGATACCAATTATGTGTCACTTTTTTTTTTTTTTTATTTGTAAAATGGTACTAGGGGTGCACGATCTCTTGTCCTAAATATGGAAGCACTATTGTTGAACCTGCAGCAAGGGAGCTCTGTAGGAGACTACGCCGTGCAATTCCGCACGCTGGCTTCGGTATTAGCTTGGAACGATACAGCGTTGTGCGCCACATTCAAGAAGGGCCTCTCCAGCCAGATTAAGGATGCCTTCTCCACCAGGGACCCCCCGTTTTCTTTAAGTGAGCTCATCCATCTGGCTACTTGTATTGACATGCGCTTCTCGGAGAGACGGGAGGAGCTCCGTCAAGAGCGTGAACCAGTCTAGACATGTCGTCTACCCCGTCTTGTGCCCGTGTTCCTTTGAAGAGGCCATGCAAGTGGACAAAACCCACCTAACTCCGCAAGAACTTACACGATGACGTGAGGAGAACTTGTCTCTACTGCAGCAGCCCTGAACATTTCCATAAGGGTTGTCCGCTCCGTCTGCAACGTCCGGGAAACGTGCACACCTAGGCTTCGTGGGAGAGGCAACCCCTCTCCACGGCTCATGTTGCTGGTTCTGATCACAACCAAATCCGGAATCTCGTTCCAAGTGGCCGCCTTCCTGGATTCAGGATCTGCCGGGAATTTTATGGACGCAACCCTAGTGACCAAGTATTGCCTCCAGGTGGTCCGCTTAGACCAACCCCTGTTCATCTCGTCTGTCAGCGGTGAGCTACTGAGCGACTCTATCCTCTTTCAGATGGAACCGGTGTCCCAGCAAGTGGGAGCGTTGCATAAGGAGAGAATCGCATTCTTCGTCCTACCCCGTTCTTCTTCAGCAGTCCTCCTGGGGCTTCCGTGGCTGCAGCATCACGCCCCTATGCTCGATTGGAAGACGGGCGAAGTTATGTGTTGGGGTCAAGACTGCCATCTTGCTGTTTATTGGCACCTCGCCGGATGTGCCCCACTCCTCCACGGCCATCTCCCAAGCCTCTACCGGGCCTGCTGCTACCGTATCAGAATTTCCAAGACGTCTTCTCTGAGAAGTAAGCGGAAACTCTTCCTCCACATCATCCCTATGATTGTCCTATAGACCTACTGCCTGGAACTAGTCCCCCCTGGGGTAGGGTCAACCCTCTCTCTGTACCCGAGACTCAGGCTTTGTCGGCCTACGTTAAAGAAAATCTACAGAAAGGCTTCATCCGCAAATCTACTTCTCCTGCGGGTGCCGGTTTCTTCTTTGTGGAGAAGAAGCATGGGTCTCTGCACCCATGCATCGATTACGGCGGTCTCAACAAGATCACCAATAAAAACCGGTACCCATTACCATTGATTACTGAACTCTTTGACCGCCTCCAGAGGGCTAGAATCTTTTCCAAGTTGGACTTGCGGGGGGCTTATAATCTCATTCGGATCCAAGAAGGTGAATAGTGGATGACGGCCTTTAATACTCGGGACGGGCACTTCGAGTATCTGGTGATGCCCTTCGGCCTGTGTAATGCTTCAGCGGTTTTCCAGGAGTTTGTCAACTACATTTTCAGAGATCTCCTGTATACCTGCGTAGTTGTCTATCTAGATTACATTCTGTTTTTTTCACCCAATCTGTAGTCCAACCAGTCGCATATGCGCCAGTTTCTGAGACGTATGCATAATAACCATCTCTATGTCAAACTGGAGGAGTGCCTCTTCCATCAGACCAGCCTCCCGTTTCTCGGATATATTATCTTGGACAAGGGTCTGCAGATGGACCCCACAAAACTGTCCACCGTCCTGCAGTTGGTCTCCGGGCCATACAACGTTTCTTGGGGTTCGCCAACTACTACAGGCAGTTCATCCCACATTTCTCGACGTTGGTGGCACCGATTGTGGCCCTCACCAGGAAGCATGGCAACCCTAAACTGTGGCCACCAGCCACTGAAGATGCCTTCTCCAAGTTAAAAGCAGCCTTCGCCTTTGCACCTGTTTTGTCCCAGCCTGACAAGAAGCCCTTCTTTTTAGAAGTTGATCCCTTTTCCCTGTGGGGGTGGAGCTGTCCTCACTAAAAAGGGCCAAGGGCAAGACCGGATTGCGGTTTCTTTTCTAAAACATTTTCAGCCGCTGAAAGGAACTACACCATCTGGGATCGGGAGCTGGCGTATTCGGTGTATCGTACCATCTTGCCTCCGTCCCTCGACCACAAACCTCTGCCGCCTGTCCTGACCTTCCTGCCTGTCCTCAACTCCGAGCTTGCTTCACGATTGTGTATCAGGCCACACCTCGGCCGCCACCGCAAGCAAGTCACGTCAGGGGTAGCGACCCGGTAGTGTTCCGCCGCAGCAAGCCCAACCTGCTTTGCGTCGGGGTCTGGTGAAAACTGGACCTACTTAGAATCCAAATCACTGGCGTGGCTCATACCATTACTTGCGTAGTCCAGAGGATCCACTACTGCTGACCGTTACAATAACATGCCACTTGCCACTGCATATCCCTGGGTATTCTGCAGCTCAGAAGCTTGTTCCCACATAATTGCCACAGGAGACTTAGCCCCGGTTCACCACGGGTTATTCAAGCCGGAATTGCGAGCCGGATTGCGCCCCGCCGGCCCCCATAGACTTGCATTATCCACGGGCCCCTATTGCGCCCCGGGTAATGTGCGACGGAAAACTACTGTTCCCCTATGAGAACGGTGGATTACCGTAAATTACCTGCGGGCGGGTTGGCGCCGCGCAAACCTACATTCGCTAGTGTGAACGGCCCTAACATGTAGCCAGGGTCCTGCTCTAAACGGCCAGAGCTGGAGATTACTCTGCTTCCAGCTGTTTATCCACTTAGTTGTGGTCAACAGCAACCATGGATTGTAAGGGGTTTGATGTCCTTCAACGACCACCAGTCTGGCATAAGTCAATACATTGCAGCACAGTCATAAAATTATGTACAATTTCATGAGATGCCAACAAACTGTACAATGTGAAATGCTCAGTGTTGCCACTAAGCTGGCCAGTGTATATCCGTTTGGTATCAGGTTATTGTCTGCTGGAATAAAGGCAGCAACACGTACCAATTAGGCTGGGTTAATTACTGCATTAAGGTTCCATTTCCAGATTCTGTTTAAAAAAACAGAAAAAAATAGCGGCAGCATGCCACACTCACCCGTACTCGCATACTTTTTCATTAAAACGGACAGTCACGCATGATGAAACCAGAATGGAGTAACCAATTTAGTCGAGGTAGACAAAATGCGTATCGAGATGTGATCAGTCTTTGGCCCATCATAGTTGTATGCTCCCTAAGATGTAAATGAAGTTTGAATTTAAAATCATTTCCCAGTCCTCTTTTTTTTATTTATGTAGAATTATTTAATAACTGATTTTATGGAATTTATTGTATTTGCTGCCTTTGGTTGTCTTTTTGTATTGTGTTTCCATTCGACAATTTTTTTCTTGTTTCTTTAACATTCAATACATAAAAATGACTGTTTTATAACTTCTGAATTAGATGTAAACCATGCATAAGCTCTTAGGGAAGAAGAGCTGTCTCCTAGTTGTCACCAGTTAGATTCTATCCTTTTAGTCACGCAACATCTGTACCCATAAACCAGATTTGAAGCATACTGGGGATTTGAAAGGATTCGCCACCGTCAGTTTTTTTTTTAATTACCAGATGTGGGAGCCCAATTAAAAAAAAAAAAATGTATACTCACCTCGCCCACTAACTTCACACCAGCGGCATGTCGACCTCATCTGCCACTGTCTTACTTCTTCTTCTTCTTTCTTCTTCACTACTTTAGCTACGTGGTTGGCTACAGCTGTCACATACAACTGCATTAACATGGCCGTTCAGGGCACGGTGAGGCCGACCCACTGGTTTGCCTACGTCACTAATGTAAATGAGGGTGCTAAAGGAAAATATAGAGCATGTAGAAATAGCTTACCGCTGCTTGCTAGTGGTTTCCAAAAAGAAACTCTGGCGACATAAGATGAAAGCACTTGTGCCCATTTTTAGGGCGTTACCTGCAGCAAAAAAACTATGTTGCCACAACATTGTTACGCCAACTTGGCACAGTCTGCACTAGGACATGACACTTTTGTAATGAAGCCAGAGTTTTAGTGCAAACCTGCCATACAAAGTTTCGCCACATAACACTCTATGGCGCAGGCCATCTTTTCCCATTGGGCCACACTATAGCAGTTGCTAGGGGGCCCCACAAGTATAAGGGGCCCCAAGTGGTGATATGTATGTCCCAGGAATACAAGAAGACATACCACTGGAACCCTTGGTTGGCTTTGGCTTATTTAACTGTTATAAAAAACTATGATGGAGAAGGGAGCAAAAGGGCTTCCCTTCCCTTCACAAATAGTCTTTAAAGATGGCGGTGTCAGGACTATAAGTGGCGTGAAATATATGGGTGTGCTTGGGAGGTGTACTCGTGAGCATAGCCAAGTGTGATGTCATGTATTTGGGCAGGGGCCATCGCAGTGCTCTGCCCAGGGGCCCATAAATGTCTGTTAAGATGGCTCCTGCTATGCATACAAAAATGTTTTGACGCATAACACTTTCATTCATACTGTCATATTTATACACTCCTCTGTATGCTATTTAGAACGGTGTGTTGGCGCTACGTTCTAAATACATGTGCACTCACCCAAAATATTTTTTACATTGCACTAAGGTAAAAGCAAATGTAAGAAAAAATATGAAGGTAGAAGAAATTGAAAATATATTAAAAGATGCTAGATTTTATATAATTAACCAATGGTAATAATGCAGTTGACTATTAATGCTATATCAGGCATCAGTATCACATTGTCTATAAAATCCACATGCAGATATTGTTTTGATAAAACCCATGTATAATTCCCATTATTTTGCCGGGCTTGATCATACGCCATAGCTCCAACCTTTGATTCGTCTATATATGAATCACTAAGCTGCCTCCTCTATAAATAATCCGGAGAAATGTCAGCTAAATCAGCCAGGATCTGATTAATAAAGAGCCTCTATGTATTTCACAAATCAGCAAGACACTGGTGACTCTTTGTTCCCAGCCACTGTAATTTATGTCAATGTCAAGATGCTGTCACTTATCTTACTCACTGTAGACATGGTGTCATGGCATTAATTCATATATTGTGACTCAACTGTTACATTGATGGATGCCTATTACTGGTGTACAAAAATCTCTAAATGACGAAATTGTTTGTTTTTACTATCAACATACGTTTTGTTTCAGAATCTTTCTTCTTGTGTCCTAAATCAATGCTATGCGAACATAAAAAGGTCTGTTTAGCAATAAAATGTGCTATTTGTAATTGCATTATGACACTGTATTGTTGCCTTATTTAATACAAGTCCTGATGCAGGAAATCCTGACTTTCCTGATGAAGCTCCCTTTGTACTTGTGTCACTTTCTGCATTTTTTTCGCATGAACTATTTACCATCATCTTACATTGATTGTGAAGATTCTAACCCCTCCCAGAATGTATCTTATTATTATGAATTTGGGTTATCATGAATTGTAACTTATACTAATAAACTGTATGTGTGGTTAAGCTATGAGAACCTGAATAATAACACTACATCAGTGTCGGACTGGGGTGCCTAGGGCCCACCATAAGTTGATGTTGAGCGAGTTTTTGAGTGTCGCACAGCCCATACTCACTTCATTTATTACAGACTGGAGTGATGACATCATCACACTAATCTGTAATCAAGATGTGGGGGCTTCTGAGTCTTCCTTATCTAATTGGCGCAGGACTTTCCAGGAGGTGAATATAAAGGGCCACATGTATGAAAACTGTCTAGGTCTAAGACTTTCTTTGTTGCCCATAGCAACCGATACGAGCTCTCCTTTCATTTTTCCAGAGCACTATATGAAACGGAAGAGGGGCTATGATTGGTTGCTATGGGCAACAAAGAAAAGTCTTTAGACCAAGAAGTTTTCATACATGAGGCCCAAAGGTCTAAAGATATTTGTCCCCCTCCCTGAATTATACAAATATAATGATATAAATAAAAATATCAACAAAAGCTAATAACACAATGACTAAGTATAAAAAAAAACTAAATAATAGTCATAACAGTTACTAAATAACATTGCTACCCACAACCAGAAAATCCCAAAGGCCAATATTACCAATAATACCCCCAATTACTGCAACACCCTGGCCACATATCACCAACCCACATAATGGCTGAAATATTTCCACACATAAGTGACTGAATAATTCTACCTACATATCCATCAACACATATAACTGAATAATACCGCCACCATCACTACCACAGGGGTCAGTAATTCTCTTTAATAAATTCATATACTAACCTTACATGTGTGATTGCACTGTATAATATCAATCTTTACAGAGCTTAGTATCAATCCTGCAAAGTAAATCAACACTAATAGAGGATAATGAGGTTAAACACGATAAATGCAAGGTTATTCAATGGGGAGAAAAATCCATTACATGATTACATGTGCTAATATGCGAAAAACGCTGGAAAAGAAGGGGTCATAGATTCACATATTGGATGCGAATATTATTCTCCCATTATACAGTCACTGTTAGACCACACATGGAATATTGTGTTACAGTTATGGCAACCATTCACAGGGAAAGAAATTGTAGAGCTTGAACAAGTATCAAAGGCGGACAACAAAAATAATAAAAGGAATGAGGTGGACGTGCAATACCCGGGGGGCCAGAAAGATTAGCAAGATTAGGGTTATAGAAACAAAGAGGGCATCAGGGGGCAAAATAAATAGTTTAAAAATAGGAAAATGTCATATAGAAGATCTCTCCCAAATTTATTTATACCCAGATTTGTATCCAGAACAAGGGTGCATCCTCTACGCCAAGAGGAAAGAATGTTTCTGCCAATAACCTAGGAAGGGAATTGCTTTACTGTAAGAGCAGGTGATACGTGGAAATCTCTGCCAGAGGAACTTGTCATTGGTGAATACCTAACAGAAGTTCATAGAAAGGGTATGGATGCATATTTTCTAGAGTGTAATTATCTATAACTCCGGAGAAACGGTAACGTTGATTCAAGGCATTTATTCTGATTGCCAATTGGAGTCCGGGAAAGAATTTCATCCATAAAATCATGAACAATTGGCTTCTTCCTCATGGGTAATTCGCTTCCTCTGGATCAACAGTAGTAGCACAATAGCTGAACTATGATGGATTGCAGTTTTTGGCATTAAAAAACTACTGTATGTAACTATCATGACCACATATCACCATGAACAATATGTGACTGAATAATGCTTGCCACACCATGACCAGCCTATAATCACCGTTTAGTTGACGAATAATACCACCCACATTGTGACTGAGAATAAGTACCTAGCACATATGGATCACCACATATTGTCTGAATATTACTTGCCACACCATGACCCCACATATCAAACACCTATGACTACTGAAAAATAAAAAAACATATCACAAGCACATAGTTAGAAAACAATACCATTACTGAATATAAACCATTACACTTTGACCAGATGACCACATATGGTGAGGTAATCAGTTAGTACACAGGCTCTGCACGGCACATGACAGTGACCATAAACTGGAAGGTACTCACAGTTATACACGAAAGCTCTTATACCCTCATACATTGAACAATGGTGTAGATACCAGTTGTGAACAGATGCTACATGTACACATATAAGTAATTACCAGTAAAGTAACATTCCAGAGTATTCATCTGAGACTTTATTCTCTGATGAGTTGTTGGTCTTCTCTGATGAGTAATTATTTCTCTCCCTTTTCTTCTCTATCCGGTCCAACCGCCATGGACTTGTCCTGTACCCTGCACGAATTAGACATGAAGAACATAAACTCCCTCACTTTTCTCACACTTCTCTACCCATTTTCCCACCTCTGACAAACTTCCCCAACCATAGTGCCCCCAATGGTAATAATGACCCCACCACCAGTGCCATTACACAGTAAAAGTGCCCCTAAATGCTATGGGCTCCCATTATGTGTGCCAAGTTTTTTCATCTTCCCTTTTGTGTCCCCATATCGTAGATAAGTAACTCACATATGAGTAGACACCTCCACCAAAATTAATGTAGCACATAGGTACATACCCTCTAGGTCAGGTATATAGGCCACTGTGTAAGAAATGTAGGAGCCCTACCTGTGGTAGAGTATAAAGCTTCCTGTATATATATGTTCTCTGCTAGTAATATATGTCCATGTAGGTATGCACAGCCCCCTGTAGGAGTATTGTAGGTTATACAGGGCCGTTCCTAGGCTAAATTGGCACTCAGTGGGAGGTTAAGAAAAATTCGCCCCACACCCCCGCCCACCCCCTATCACATAATGCACCACAAAGCGACACAGTGCAACCATAAACCCAAGCCAAAATATACAAAAATCTTGAACACAATGTGCTATTTATAAAATGACAAAAATAATAGTCATACAGTTACCAATTTTTAACACTGCTACACGAAACCAGAATCCCGGCTAATTGTACCAAAGTCTACTAAGACCACATTCACCAGCACGTAGTGACTGAATTACCGCCACACCCCTGCCCACTAGTGAAAAATACTGCAAACCATGACCAAAATATCACAATAGTGACTGAATTTTAAACCCCAACCAGACCACTATCACCCCACATAGTTACTGAAAATAAAAGACCTTACTGAATACAACCATTATATTTTAACCAATTTTTACGACACACAGTGACCAACAGTAGTTGGATCCCAGCTGTCACAGGATTGCAGACATAAAATGATTCAAAAAATTTATTTGTGACCCCCGAGACATCTCAAAGGTTGTTCTCTTTTTTTCTCCTTTTTTCCCCAGACCACCATAAGTCTTTTCCCGGCCCAAACTCTTCCCTGTAGAATTTACAAAACAAATACCTTAGCTCCTCAAATTTATCAGCACTTCTCTACCAATTCCTTCTCTATACAAACCTCCTCTTAGCACTGTATGGTAGCCAGTAATATGCCCCTGGTAGCCCATGTGTGCCCCGGTAGCCAGGTAGTTGTTGCCCTGTAGAAAGTGTTGCCCCGTGTAGCCAGGTAGTTGCCCCGTGTAGCCAGGTAGTTCCCCTTGTAGCCATGTATTACCCACTGTAGCCAGATAGCTGTCCCCTGTAGCCAGATAGTAACCCACTGTAGTCATGTAATACCCCCTGTAGCCAGATCGTTGCCCCTGCAACCATTTAGCAGCCCCCTGTAGCGATGAAGCTGCCCCCTGTAGCGCGGTAGCTGCCCTCTGTAGACTTGTTGTAGCCCCCTGAAGACCGCTAGGTGCCCCCTGTAGCCAGATAGTAGCCCACTGTAGCCATGTAATACCCCCTGTAGCCAGATAGTAGCCCACTGTAGCCATGTAATACCCCCTGTAGCCAGATAGAAGCCCACTGTAGCTATGTAATACCCCCTGTAGCCAGGTAGTTGCCCCTGTAGCCTTGTAATACCCCCTCCGTAGCCAGGTAGTTGCCCTGTAGCCATGTAATACCCCCCATAGCCAGGTAGTTGCCCCTGTAGCCATGTAACACACCCCATAGCCAATAAGTTTACCCTGTAGCCATGTAATACCCCATCCCTGCTGTAGCCAGATAGTTGCCCCCTATAGCTAATGATAAGAAAATAATAAAGACGTACTCACCTCACCAGGTTCCCTGCAGCGCGGCCAGGTCCGGAGCCAGGGTTCAGTGTAAGCGACGTGACATCATCACACCGCTTACACCCAGTGTCGCAGGGGTAATGGTGAAAGCCGTGTGGCCCTGCGATGCTGTGTATGTGCAGGGCTCACTGAGCGCTGATGCATACAGGGCAGGAGGCAGGAGGGGAACAATCCGTCCTGCCGCCTCCTTGTACCAGCAGCTGCACAGCGAGTGTACAGCTGCTGACTGACTCTGCACGGCCATCTTAAAACGGCCATGCAGAGTCAGAGGCCGATCCCCGGGTGGGCGAGGCGGGTGTCCCTCTCGGGTTAGCCTGGCCCGCCACTAGGAATGGCCCTGTAGGTATACATAACCCCTGTAGGTATTTACAGCCCCATGATCCTTAGAAATAAAAAAAAAAGTTGCTCACCTTTTCATGTCCTGCACACATTTGTTACAGGCATCATGGCACAAATCTTTTCTGCAATAAACACAACAAAACTAAAATGAACATGAAATCCTTTGGCACCCTTGGGCCCTATGGAGTCTTATAAATATTCAGAGAGGGTCTCCTACCCAAGCTCCAAATGGGTGACATAGATGCAAGATTATTTTAGTTTTATTTATAGTTTATTTATATATTTACGCTACAAACCAGACCATGGTAAGTAAACCAGTGCCAGTTTCCAGTAACCACTAACATAACTTCCATTTACTTCTAAGGTTGTGGTCCAAGTGTTCTCCTTTAAATAAAGACACACACAGAATAGCAATTGTATTTCCTTTATCCTGTTTCAAAAACTACAGTAAGATGGGTGGTTTTAGTTTGCAAAGTGTGGAACCATAACCTGAATTTGGCACAATTGACTAACACAAAAGTTAACAAAACAGCACTTTAGGATTACAGTACTGCTATAATACCTAAACCACACCCAACTGCACCAAGCATTCCAGCACCCAAATTCAGATTAACCAAACAGAATAATAATCACAACCTGAAACGGTCTTCACTCCAACTACTCCTACTCACTGTCCCCTTACACATACTGTACTTGAACTATTTTTACACAGGTCAACCCTATAAGTACACTCATGCTTTAGGACACTGAAGAAACCATTCCTTTCCAGGATTGGACCTAGTTCCAGACAACTCAGCTTTCATGCCCTTTAGTATGACATCTCACTATTACAATATTCTCAGCCTCCTCCACTTCAGCAATGGCCATCACCAGGTCTGCAAGCTTTTCACCTCTACAGCTAAGACTCTACAACCCTAATCCAAAAGCTGTTCAAACAAATGACCTGCTTACTAACCTTTTACTGCATCACTTTATAGGCCATGCTTTGTAAACCCTAGAGGTATGCCCCATAGCCTCCACCTCCAACCCACACCACAGCTTCTTGTCAGGTGTAACATCACTATCACCCTCTCACTCCTGCTGTACTCTGATAGTGGAGAACTGCTTGAACATAACTCAATGCAGACAGGATCCAGTATGCTGATAATGCAAGGACCATTACATGCTTCTCAGATATTACACACTAGTAAACCATGCACTCCCAGTCTGTGCCAAGAACAATGTTTTATACCCACTTTCACAGTTCCTCCTTCCAGTGCTGTGACATGGTATACCAGCATCACTAAAAGAGTCTCCCTACCAGTGACAAACACCTATTGGGCCCTCGCCATTCCTAGCAAGCTCCTCTTACCATTGACAAAACATCCCCACCGTCAGTCAAAATAGGGGAGTTCAGTGACATAACTAAATACTGCATCCCATCAGCCCCACTCACACCCTAAAACAGAAAGGGGTCATTCAGAAAAGTCAAATACAACAAACATGTATGCTTAATTTAACTGAAGCAAACAATTGTAAATTTAAAGAGTACCTATCACCTCCAGAGAAACCTCATAAAGTAACAGAGAAAAATAGTAAAAATCTTCAGCTCACCTACTATGTTGCACGGAGAGATGGGAGATCCGAAGCCAGTCTCCTGCTACTTTCGAATGGGAAAATCTGTAAGTACTCCAGCAACTGTAGTAGTCTTCAATGGTATAAAAAACTTGTAGCTTTATTGAATTCTTTAAAAGTCCATATGAGAACAGCCAGACATGATCAGCACAGCAAACAATTCACCGACGCGTTTGGGGAGGCGTCTCCCTTATTCATGGTGTGATGTCAGTTGTGACAACTTCCTTTTATATAGTGTTCTGTTGAGCACCTTATTACTTACTTAAAATATACACAAACACTAACAATAAAAACCTTGTCTGATAACAATATAAATACAAATGCAAATACAAATACAAAAATGCTGTTGTTGTAGCTAGATGTAGTAGTGAAACAGGATGTCATGACGCTTATTTAAGCCTAATGGAATTCTAGTATTAAGGCGAAATATCCACCATGCTTCACGGGACAAAAGTTTTTTTCGTAAATCACCTCCTCTTAAGGGGTTTATGTACTACCTCAATTCCATTACAAGTAAATGTGCTGGTGTCTCCCCAAATGGCACTAATAAAACTGTTTTGAGGCCATAGACACGTTAGTGGTAGGAGTTTTTTTTATGTCTGAAAGATGTCTGCATATGCGAGTTTTTAATTCTTACTATTTGCAGCCCACGTATTGTAGTTGACATAACGTGCACGTTATTAAATATACTATATTTTTCGTATTACAGTTCGCATATGATGATATTTTAAACTTTTCTTTTGTAACTGTAGAGGAGAATTCCTTCGTGCACTGTGCATATTTGCACGTTGTGCATCGTTGTTTCCCGCAACGATAAAAACCTTTGGTTGTAAGCCAGTTAGTATGTGGTTTTTTATCTGTTTTGAAAAGGCTGGGTGATAGCAATTTTCCCTAGTGTGGTGCCCGTCTTGAAATAAATTTAGTGTTTTTAATAATTTCTCGAATATTATTTGTCGGCACAGAAATGGGATTATTTTTAATGATTCTGATAAATTTTATTATATTGTGCACTATATGTTGTGCTAAATACTAAATTTCTATTTCTATTATCAGTAACTCTTGTATTTCTTTTGTCTTTTAATAGATCTTCTCTAGTTATTTTTGCCACTTTTTTCATAGCATGATTTAAGGATTTTTCCGTGTAACCTCTCTGTCTCAATCTGTCTACTGCTTTTATCTGTTCCGCTTCAAATATTGCGTTAGTAGATGAATTGCGTTTTAGGCGGATTAACTCACCATATGGAATATTATTTATTATATGTTTGGGATGTAATGAATCTGCCTTTAATATTGAATTTTTTGCAGTACTTTTTCTGTAAGGTGTCACTAGGATTTGATTATCTTCCGTGCCAGTAAATGTTACATCTAAGAAAGCTATTGTATTTATGTGCCATTGTGATGTAAATTTTAAATTATAGTCGTTGTGATTTATATAATCCAAAAAAAGATTCACCGATGGTAACCCATCCCCCTCCCACACCAGGAGGAGGTCATCAATGTACCTCCCATACCACCTGATGTGGGAGGAGAAGGGGCAACCACCGGAGAACAAAAATTCTTCCTCCCATGCACTCATGTAGATATTAGCGAGTGCTGGGGAGCATTTGGCTCCCATTGATGCACCTCTCTTCTGGAGGTAAAACTTTCCATCAAATGAGAAATAGTTGTTTTTCAATAAGAATTCCACACTCATCACTATGAACTCATTAATAACGTCTGTATATCGACTGTGCTCTTTCAAAAAAATTTCCAAAATGGACACTGCTCTATCATGTGGGATGGAAGGATAGAGTCCAACCACGTCACAAGATAGCCATGAATAACAATTTTTTCCATTTTAATTTTGACATGACTGACACTAAGCTCTTTGTGTCACGAATGTAACCTGGTATTGTGATCACTAAGGGTTTGTAGTAATGTATCTATAAAATTGCCTAAAATTTCCGTGGCTGATCCAATGCCACTTACAATGACCCGCATTGGCGGAGGAAATACATTTTTATGCATTTTGGGGAGGGAGTGCAGGATTGGAACAATTGGAAATGGTACAAATAATTTCTCTGCTAATTCTTGGGTGATAGCTCCCATGTATATTCCCTCATCTAATAGTCGTCTTAACTTGTGTTGAATATCCTTTCCTGGATCACCTGCTAGTTGGGTTACCATCAGTGAATCTTTTTTTGGATTATAAAAACCCCAACGACTATAATTTAAAATTTACATCACAATGGCACATAAATACAATAGCTTTCTTAGATGTAACATTTACTGGCACGGAAGATAATCAAATCCTAGTGACACCTTACAGAAAAAGTACTGCAAAAAATTCAATATTAAAGGCAGATTCATTACATCCCAAACATATAATAAATAATATCCCATATGGTGAGTTAATCCGCCTAAAACGCAATTCATCTACTAACGCAATATTTGAAGCGGAACAGATAAAAGCAGTAGACAGATTGAGACAGAGAGGTTACACGGAAAAATCCTTAAATCATGCTATGAAAAAAGTGGCAAAAATAACTAGAGAAGATCTATTAAAAGACAAAAGAAATACAAGAGTTACTGATAATAGAAATAGAAATATAGTATTTAGCACAACATTAGTGCACAATATAATAAAATTATCAGAATCATTAAAAATAATCTCCTTTTCTGTGCCGACAAGATAATATTCGAGAAATTATTAAAAACACTAAATTTATTTCAAGACGGGCAAACCCAAAACTAGGAAACTTGCTATTCACCCAGCCTTTTCAAAAACAGATAAAAAACCACATACTAACTGGCTTACAACCAAAGGTTTTTATCGTTGCGGGAAACAACGATGCACAACGTGCAAATATGCACAGTGCACGAAGGAATTCTCCTCTACAGTTACAAAAGAAAGGTTTAAAATATCATATGCGAACTGTAATACGAAAAATATAGTATATTTAATCACGTGCACGTTATGTCAACTACAATACGTGGGCTGCAGTAGTAAGAATTTAAAAACTCGCATATGCAGACATCTTTCAGACATAAAAAAAAACTCCTACCACTAACGTGTCTATGGCCTCAAAACATTTTTATGAGTGCCATGGGGGAGACACCAGCACATTTAACTTGTAATGTAATTTGAGGTAGTACATAAACCCTTAAGAGGAGGTGATTTACGAAAAAAACTTTTGTCCGTGAAGCATGGTGGATATTCCGCCTTAATACTAGAATTCCATTAGGCTTAAATAAGCGTCATGACATCATGTTTCACTACTAAATCTAGCTACAACAACAGCATTTTTGTATTTGTATTTGCATTTGTATTTATATTGTTATCATACAAGGTTTTTATTGTTAGTGTTTGTGTATATTTTAAGTAAGTAATAAGGTGCTCAACAGAACACTATATAAAGGAAGTTGTCACAACTGACATCACACCATGAATAAGGGAGACGCCTCCCGAAACGCGTCGGTGAATTGTTTGCTGTGCTGATCATGTCTGGCTGTTCTCATATGGACTTTTAAAGAATTCAATAAAGCTACAAGTTTTTTATACCATTGAAGACTACTACAGTTGCTGGAGTACTTACAGATTTTCACATAAAGTAACAGGAGACAAAAATACAAACACTTTCTTAAATATGCTTAATTAGGGAAATCAAAGCATTTCACCTGTAATTCAGTTTTTTGTTTTTTTTTTAAAGCGCTGGTCCTTTAAGACAGCCCTGAAGTTGGCCAAGTCTGCACCTGACAGCTTGATGGATGATAATGTTGACAGTTGTGTTGCTTCTGAGCTGGAAGAGTCCATTGTGCAGGGGGGGGGGGACCAGAAATTCTACATCATGAGCATACTGATTTTTTCTGGGTTGCTTTGTCTGTGCTGGATATAACATTAGCAGCCTGTAGATCCTGTCACACTCTTTTCTCAGTGTGCTGCGCTTGCAGTGTATTTAGTAAGAGACTCCGAGCACCCTGTACAAGCAGCTATGCAGCCAGCTCCCCCAGCACAGTTGGTATGTCTCAACAGAAAGAATCCCTTACCTCTGCTAGGAAAGTGAAAGTAAGATTTGTCCCCCTGTAATACTGACATGAGCCCTCTGCATTGCTGATGACATGTATTGGAAAAAAGTCTTAGGCCATGTTCACACGGCTTATTCAAGACGGAATTGCGAGCCGGATTGCGCTCGCAAATCCGTCTTGAATAAGGGGCGGGGGTGGGGCGGGGGCGCGGCCCGCCGGCCCCATAGACTTCCATTATCCACGGATTTGCCGAGCGGGGAGGAGCAACGGAATCCACTTTTCTCTATGAGAACGGTGGATTACCGTAATTACGGCGACGGATTGGCGCCGTACTGCAGCGCAAGTCCGGCGCGCAGTACGGCGCCAATCTGTGCCTAAATAAGCCGTGTGAACGGCCCTTTATAATTTCATCTACTACTATATTTTGTGTGTTTGTGTGGAGGTCACAGGTATTCTTTAAAGAAAAATACTGTACAGTATTTTACCTACAGGGTAAAAGAAAAAGAAGCATAATATTTACCCCCCTTATGTACTTGCCATAGTCTTGTGTTCCCTTACTGTTGATTTTATAGGATCAAGCTTCATGGTGATGATTCCCCTGGTGATGCTTTAAAATACTGTTAAAGGGGTTTTACCACAAAGTAAAACTGATATGTAAGGTTTGCAAATTAAATAAGAAACATTTTCACCATTCATCATTATTACAAATTCTGAACCATTTTTTTAGTTGCTCCCTTAGTGATCCATAGTGTACAGCTTGTCTCCAGGGAATACAATAAATGACGAGAGCTCCTCACTCCTTCCTGTACATGCTCAGATATCACCTCTCCTCTCAGACAGCTACTGTTCAGTGAGTGTATGGCCGTGTTCACACGGCTTATTCCTGACGGATTTGTGAGCCGGATTGTGCTCACAAATCCGGCGTGAATAAGGGGCGGGACGGGGGCGGGGCCGGAGCGCGGCGGGGGTGCCGCTCCCCGGCCCCATAGAACAAGCAATGTTTACGGCGCGTACGCGCCGGAAATAATGTTCAAGTCACTTTCTCCCCCCGTGGCGGGTTAGCCGAGCGGGGAGGAGCAACGGAATCCACTGTTCTCTATGAGAGCAGTGGATTACCGTAATTACTCCGACGGATTGGCGCTATACTGCAGTGTAAATCTGGCGCGGAGTACGGCGCCAATCTGTGGACAAATAAGCCGTGTGAACGAGGCCTTTAACTCCAGGTGCTGTCATTCTACTCCTGTCCTCTATACTCTATAGTGATAAGTCAAACAGAGAAAATAAATAAAAGGAAAAAAGAAACCTCAATCAGGTATGGGCATTAAGAAAAAAAATCCACATATTTGGTTCTGGCAGGGATTCGAACCTAGGACCCCTTTGCCGAAAGGCAGAAGTGGCACTCAGCTACATTGTAGCTAATCACAACTCTTTACATAAATAGACCTTTGTTTGACTAGAGTGAGCACACTGTGGGGAAAGGCACGGTAATGTCAAGCCTTCTGGGTCACATAATATGCAGTTCAAACAAATCATACATGCCCCCTTTCTAACACACTAAAAGCTGCAGGACAAATCAGGCATGAAATGCTTTCGTGGTAAAACCTCTTTAAGTTCATGAACCATAACCTCCCTTTTCTTACTACCTTGTAGTTGTCTGATCAAATCCTAATTAAAGGTTTTCAAAAACAGTGGTTTAGTATGCTATCAATGGTTATATGTATCTTAAAATCTCTATTCTCTTACCATTAGGCAATAGATGTGCACTGTCCATATTGTCTAGAAAAGTCTCCGTTATTTCATCATATTACTACTGCAAATATATCCAGATTCTTTTTGTAATATAATTGACCAAACATAAAAATATTCATTTTGGGGTATAGTTTTCTGTATTCTCTCAACCCTCTAAATTAAAAGGGAATGTGTCATCAAAAAATGAGTAATTGTTTAAGTCCCATTTTTATGTTAAACACATTTTTAAGGAATTTTTGGTTGTTTTTTTTAACTTTTCATATCACTTTCAATATTTTTTAATAATTCTTAAGTCTTACAGTTTTCACTAGGCCTTGTTTGCACTGCTTTAATAGCAGTCAGAGATGCTTTACCGCAGCTTCATGCACATAGGAGACTTAAGACTGACTCAGTCCCATTGACTTCTATAGGAGAGTTTTCTAGTCATGCTCTGTGACCTGGGAAGAAGTCACTGTGCAGGGAGGTGAAAGGGTGAACTGTGACTATCTCCTCTTGTGACTGTTGGGTCCTGTGTTATCTATTCACACTGGTGTCTCCTTTCAGTTTGACCCTCTTTGTGCAGACAACTGAGAATCTTTCTGTAGCTTGACAAAGGGGGAGGACCCCGAAACATCGCGCAGGCGCAGTAACCTCCTACCATTGATGAGAGGACGCAGTGAGTTGAGTTCTGCCTGAGATACATTGTATCCATCTATACAAATGTAACGGTTGTTTGTATTTAAGAAGAGTTAATACTTGTGCAGTCAAAAGGGATAGGAATCAGCCGAACGAAGGCTGTTAATGCTCCCGTTATAAGGTTGTTAATGCTCCCGGTGAAAGACTGTACTGTTATTGGATACCGCAGTGAGTGAATACGGTGAAGCTTTATATTGATGGAACATTTCTCTAGCCCTATTTGGTGCATATGTTGATTTGCAATGGAATAAAAGAATTATTAGAAACGATAGAAGTCTCCAAGAAGGAGTTATTTTCAGTCCAACATATATTTGTATTAATCTTTCTGTACAGAACAGGAAGTGTCAGACAATTATTAGGCTTAGTGGCCAAATTGAAAACTGCAGGGCTTAAGAATTTTAAGTTAAGACTTAAAGGGGATGTATCACTTCTTCAGTTCGTATGTTTCAAAGTATTTTCAATTTCTCAGCTCTACAAATCCAGGGGCGTTTCTTCCCCTCCCAGCTGGGTGTTTCTTAACTGAAGGGTGATGACATCATCCCCCCCTTCACTGTTCATGCTCGCTCCCGAGCCCTGTTCTCCCCTCCTTCTCTGTCTGAGTCCACAGCTCACTGTTCCTCTCCCTATGCAGTCTTATTTTGTAAGAGCTGTTTAAATACCAGATACCTGCATTCAATCTGGACAGTCTTCTATGAACTCAGTCTTCTATGATCTCTTCTCCTCTCTCAGCTGGAGGTTTGTTACAGTTGAATCCAGTCTTCTATGAACGGCACAGATCTCCCTTCTATGCAGGAGAGTTAGGCACCATGGCACAATTGTGCTATTTTCTGATTGAAGAATCAGCTGCAGTGTGTTTCTGCTGGGTGTGCAGAGTGAAATTGCTACGGCTCCTTACTCTGAGTAAGAGAGAAGCAGGGATCGAGATGTAAGCCGAGTACCGAGGGCAGGTTTACCGGAATACAGCGAAGTCACGGACAAAGAACACCAGCTCAATAACGGTTTGTTTTACTGAATTTTCTGGAACAAGATGGTGAACAGATCCCCCAAACACAAATTTACAAATACGTATCCTGGGCCCCTGTGCTGCACAGCGCGCCGCCAGAAGTGTACTCTCTGGATGCCCGGTAACTTTACCTAACCGTGGGGTTCGGAAAGGCCGATAACCCCTTACCTTCTTAATACCGTAATCACCAACGGGAACAATTGTGTGTGGTGGCAGTTGCAGGGGCTCGTGGTGCAGCACAGCAGCTTACACAGCTTTAATGGATTTACCCACTTCCCTCCCAAACACACGTGTGACACAAACTTTCCCTCACAGATGAAGCGGTTCAAATAGCCAATATAGTGATATCAAACTCTCCAAGTCCTGAGCAGGAGGATGTATTTGGGAAACCCTCCTTTGGCCTGTAACTGAGCCTAAACTAACTAAACTAATATCAGGCCTTCTCACAGTCCTGAGCTCGTTGGCGTGCACGCATCCGCTGAGGTACCTTAAAGATGGCCGGCAATCCCTGTCCTCCGGTGCAGATCCTTGTGGATGAAGTGGATGGTCCGGCTGCAGACAGTCCTCTCTATCTTGGCAGCTTGTCCTTCTTGTCCAGGAGTTCTCTCTCTCCCTCTGCGATGGCGTCTGTATAGACAGTCAGGCTCTCCTCTGTCTCTGGAACAACTGTGAATCCTGCTTCCTTTTTAGCTCAGTCTCTGTCTCAGTCTGTTCTCCTCTGAATCTCAGCAGCTTCTAAAATGGCTGCTTCATGTGGCAGTCTTATACCATGTCCCTCATTTGCATATACTGGAAACTGGACATAGCGACATCTTGTGGCCAAACAGTAGAATACAAATAAATATTTCACAACTGTTATGCATGGGATTTTGCTTGGAAAACACAGGGAGGCTGTCCCACTATCCCACAGAGGCACATTTCTGCTGTTTTCTGATTGTAGAAGCCCTGCAGTGTTATTGTGTTCCTTCTGGCTATGCAGAGTGAAATTCCTGCAGGTCCCTCACTCTGAGTGAGAGAGACAGGAATGCTCACTCCAATGAATCCGACCGGGGGCCAGACAGAATGTAAATTAGTTGAACCATCAGCCAACCACAGGACAGGAGGAGGAATCCGACCAGCACTTGGGAACTATGTTTACAGAAAAGGAAGATAAGGGATCCTGTGAAAGCTAGACAGCTTTGCTTATGACATCCAATTGCAAAGTTGCTTGTTTTCACTGTCCCCTTATTCTGAATACCATTTAACAAAATGATACAACCCCTTTAAGTTTTTCCAAATGCCTCTGTTTTAAAGGTGCTCTTCCTCTTTCTTACAAAAAATTACTATTTCCTCTTCTTTTGCAAACCACATTTGCTTTAAACCGGACTAATGTCTTTGTAAGCTACCTTCTCCATTGTACAACACACTGTAGTAATCCATGCTAATTGTCATTCTACCTGATGTCTGTATTATCTGAAATAGAAGGTTTAAGTTCTGGGGTATGAGCTAAACCCACACTGGAATGTCAATAATCTAAATATCGCCAAGAGGTTTTTATTTTTCTTTCTGCACAAAATTGAACTGAGCACTTATATATTAAAGTAGAAACAACCCCAAGTGGAAAAGGCTAGAACAGGGGTTCCACCAGCCTTCAAGATTCCTCAAGCTCCCTAGATTTCTGGGGGTCCATGAGCTTGACTGAAGAAATAATCAACTTATTTTATTTTTGCAATAAATTAGAGTAGTGTTCATATTATATCACATTACGGTTGTTACAAATCTCCAACAATTGCTATGGAATCTGTGTTCTTGAATCTCAGCTTAAAGGGAATCTGTTGCCAATTTTTATTTTTACTAATTAAAACACTAATATCTATTGTTTTCTTTCTTCTTAGCTGTTTTTATTTTCTAATTGTAGATTTTTTATTTATGTTTTCTGTATATGATTATGGGGACGGCTTTGTTGCCTGAACTGCTTTTAGCAGCATTTAGAGAGGTGCTTTACAGCAGCTACATTAACATAGGATCCTGTGAACAGGAGCCAACCCTCTGACTTCTATAGGAGAGTTTTCTAGGCATGCTCTGTGATCTGGGAAGAAGTCAGTGTGCAGGGAAGGGGAGGGGAGAGGGTGAGCTGTGACCATCTCCTATTGTTACTGTTGGATCCTGTGTTATCTATACACATTGGTGTCTCCTTTCAGTGTAATCCTGCTTGTGCTGATAATGAGGAGACTGCTGAAGGCTTTCTCTACAGAACAAGAAGTATCAGACTATTATTAGGCCTAGTGGCCAAAAGTGAAAACTGCATGATTTTAGGATTTCTTTTAAATATTGAAAGTGATATAATGAATTAAAAAAAAAAACAACCAAAAATTCTTAGAAAATGTGTTTAACAGAAAAACATGAGTTAAACAATAGGTCATTTTCTGATAAGAGATTTCCTTTAGCAAATAAAAGTGTGTGGAGAAGAGAGGTGTAAGAAATTGAAAGTAAGAGATTCTGTAACGGGTGTTTCTTAATACAGTAACCGGATGAGCCAGATTAATAATCAAACATAGCAAAATATATCGAAGGAAGTGTCCTCACACAGCTCCAAGACCAGGCAGGTGCCTGCCTCTGGTTATTTTTAATATGTGCTTAAGTTTTGACCTCAGCACAGCTCCTCCCTCTCATGGCTCTTGGTTCTGGATTCAACACAGATTCAAAGACATTTGAAAATGGTGAACACCTCAAATCAATCATGAAATTTTAAACCATTTTGTTTTGCATTTGAGGTGATTTTTTTTAACCCCTTAACGACTGTCCACCGTCTTCTAATGGCAGGCGTTGCAGGTTGTTAATCTGCAGCACTATGTGCTGCCCTGACTGCTGCCTGTGTCAGTAGCCTGTGACACATAGCCTACTGTATTAGCATATATGAATATGCTAATACATTACTAAGTGTAAAAATAAATAAATAGTTATCCCTTCATGGGATTATAAAAAAAGTAAAAAACATAAAAAAAAGTGTAGAAAAATATAAATAAAATAAAAATAACTAATAAAAAATTATTGTACATACTTTACACAAAAAAACAATATCTAACATTAATCTAAAATTTAAAAAAAATTAAAAACTGAAAAAAAATTCTACAATAAATTATATTTGAACTCAAACTATGCCCCCAAAAAGTACAACTTCTCCCACATAAAACAAGGCATCATACAACTGTGTCATTGAAAAATGAAAAAGTTATGACTGTTGAAACGCAAGGAGGCAAAAACTGCAAAGGTGTGCTAGTCATTAAGGTCTTTTCAGGCCGGGGACTTAAGGGTTTAAATATTGACCCTAATGCAACATGTTTCAAAAAACGACCGGGAGCAGAAATGAGCTGAAAAAAATGTTCTGTGAGACTACAGAACATTTTTACTATTAAAGTCTATGGGATCTGTTTTCAGTCATTTTTTAAGCAGTTTCAGAAAGTAAAAAATGCTGAAAAAACAACTGAAAATCTGTGCAGCAGAGACATAGCCTTAGGGTATGTTCACACGGTGTACTGCAGCGCGTACAGTATGCGCCACAGTACACTGTGTGTTTCGGGAGCTCGCGTTGATCAGCATTACTGTAATCACCGCGAATAAATGACATGTCACTTATCTCCCCATGCGTACAGAACAGTATTGTACGCGCGGGGGGACGAGGCGTAATCCATAGTTCTCTATGAAAGCTATGGATTACCGTAATTGCGGCACGCATCTTGCCGCGTATCAAGCGCAAATACGCGTCGAAATGTGCGCCGCAATTACACCGTGTGAACATACCCTTAGAGTTAACCCGTGGATGGAGGTGATAAAAGAGATCCTTTCTAGGATACTCTGGTTCTCACCCTATTGAAGCTAAGGACCATGCAGAAAGATATTTACCAGATTGCAGCATCTGGGCTGGCTGCTAATGATAGTTTCTAGAGGGACTGACCAAAAGAGGTCAGATAAATCAAGTTGGTACCAGATAAACAGTAAACGAGTAGAATCAAGAGACAAAAGAATGGTTACAGGACCATTACTGCCAAGGTCTCAGGTGAGCAAGTATAACCAGACCAGGCAAGACTGGTAGACATAGGAGGTAACAGAACAAATATCTAGGAACACTGAATAGAGAAGTGCTTCACACAATAGCTAGTGGCAAAATGTGAGCTGCTACAGGGGCTGTGTGCTCATATACACAGCAGGAGTAGGAGTCAATTGGATGGAAACCAGGAATGGAAGGACTTGGCAACAGCGAGTATCAGAGCTGTGTCTCATAGCAATAGAAAGTAGGGCGTAGGAAGGAAACACAGTAGACAACAGGTTATTGCAAAAGGAAACTTTACTTATGATCCCCAGACATTAAAATAGTTGCTGTACTCAAGACTGAGGCATAATTCTTAAAGAGAATCTGTCGCCAATTTTAGTTTTTTTTACTTATTAAATCAAGACCCTGATCCATATTCTTTTCTTCTTAGCCATTTTTATTTTCTGATTGTAGATTTCTCAATTCAGTCGTCTTTATATGGTTGTGGGGACAGCATTCTTGCCTGCGCTGCTTTAACAGCAGTCAGAGAGATACTTTACAGCAGCTTCATGTACTTAGGAGCCTTAAGACTGGCTCAGACCAATAGACTTCTCTAGGAGAGTTTTCTAGTCATGCTCTGTGACCTGGGCAGAAGTCAGTGTGCAGGGAGGGGGAGAGGGTGAACAGTGACATCTCCTATTGTGACTGGTGGATCCTGTGTTATCTATACACAATGGTGTCTCCTTTCAGTTTGACCCTGCTTGTGCTGATAATGAGCAGACTGCTGAAAATCTTTCTGTTCACAACAGGAAGTGTCAGATTATTTTTAGGCCTAGCGGCCAGAGTGAAGACTATAGGATTTAAGAATAATTTAAAAAAAAAAGTGATATGGAAAAAAAAAACAAAAACATAACCAAAGATTCTCTCTCTCCTGTTTTCAGGCAAAACATGAACATGTCAGTGGTTGAGGGGGACGGGCGAATCCACAAACCCCGCACAAGATGTCAAATTACTGGCTGGATTCTTTAATCAGAATCTGACACATACTACTTGGTACTCAAACATGTCAAACAAGCCTCTTCTAGCTTTTCTTCCCAAGTCAGAGTTACTGTACATACAAGTCAGCTATTTCCTCTTCTTCAGTGTCATCTTCCCAGAACTATATCTGGATGGTAAATCATATACCTTACTGGTTTGCATCTTGCCAGCTACACTGAAAGTTGTCCAAGTTACATTTCTGAAATGTTAAACATATGTCGTATTTTTATATATAGTAACTATGCCAGAAGTATGCATATGAAACAAGGTTAGACAGTGCGGGTAAACAAGTGTGAACAAGCCCTTAGCTTCTGATCATTTGTCTTACATGCTGGTATTCATAGAAGATTGTCGAGGCCATCTGGTGGGATGTGGAGTTGTGTGTTTGCTTATTTTGTTGTCTTTCGGCCCTTTACAATTTTTTTATCATGGTGTTTATTTACAGTTTGTTTTGCTCAAGGCACTGCTCAAATTCCTCCCCATCCCCTCTTAGACTAGGGCTCAAGAAAAATTTTGCAAGTACAATAATTGTAGATGTACATGAGATGTAGATGTAGTATGAGCAGGAAATCATACTACCATATTGCATATGGCAATTTCATGCATTGACAATCCTAAATGTGATTTCATGGATTTTGTGCGGTTGTCGCATAGGATTAATTGAATAACCTCACTCTTCTTACTACTAGTGTTGAGCGATTATTATCGACAAAGTTGAAATCGGCACGGTTTTTATGGTGATCAGATTTTTTTGATCATGCGATAATTTAGGTGAAAATCTGCGCATAATCTATTAATATTGCGCCATTTTCAGCGCTTCCTGTAATTTTGGCGGCCAGCAAATCAGCTTACAGAATAGAGCAGGGTGAGCTGGGTGTGCGACGTCATGACTGGGATGTGTATGGTTGCGATTGGCTGGAAAAAAATCACAGACCTGGTTTTACATAGAACACCCCCCTTCCTGTTCAGCCTCAGTGTGTTAGTGTGTCTCATAAGAGAAGGACATGTGCTCGGTCTCTGTCAAAACAGCTCAGCGAAACTGTTCTATTTATTCACACAGACAGCTATGCTTTTAGCTGTGAACATTAGAACTTAGGTAGATTAGAGATTTGCAGATTTTAGTAACTTAGGCTGAGAATTTTAAAGGAGCATCTAGCGCTGTACTGTCGTGGGGGGGAAGGGGAGGGTCAGGGGCTGTGAGAGTGGTGAACACAAACAGACAGACAGGCTCTTTAAAGGAGAGTGGATATTGTGCAGCCCAGACTTTGTTTAGACCTGCATTGGAATGGGTTTTTATTTCCCTTTTTTCGGGATGAAATATTCTTTTTTTTTGGCAGCCTGAACATATTTGGATACGACTTTTCTAGTAACGAGGGGAAATTTTTTTGGGGCAAAAAAAACCTTTTATAATGCGATACTTTCAGAAAGGTGTTTTTTTTTTACTTTGCCACAGTCCACTTTGTTCATAGAGGCACCTGACTTAAATTTGAATACAGCAATTTTGTAGTCACCGCCGTTGATTGATAGGGGCAAAAAATACCTTATATTTTCCGTATTCATTTCAGATAGGTGTTTTTTTCACTTTGGCACAGCCAGCTTTGTTCATAAAAGGCACCTTGCACTTAAATTTGAATACAGCAATTTTGTAGTCACCGCCGGGGTTTTTTTTAGGTGCAAAAAATACCTTATAATTATCCGCATACATTTCAATAGGATTTTTTTCACTTTGGCTCAGTCCAGCTTTGTTCATTGAGGCACCTTTTCAATTAAATTTGAATACAGCAATTTTGTAGTCACCGCAGGTGTATTGATAGGTGCAAAAAATTCCGTTTGTTATCCGAATAGTTTTATAAATAGCTGTAAATTTCACATGGTGCGGCCCTAGTTTTTTTCAAAATACCATTGTACGACAATTCTGATAGAAAAAATTTTCTAGCAACTGTTCTCGTTTGTCATTGCTGCAAAAAACACAATCTTCTCATCCATCTAACTTTTTGAATAGTTTTATTGGGCTCGTTGAATCTCATTTTTGCGCAGATAGCGCACTTGTATTTATTTTGTTGAAAACTACATTTCCTAGTCCTACTGTGGCAGTTGGACACCCCTGTGACTGAAGGAAGAACACTGTTGATTTTGTCTTATGGTTCTTCCACCAGACCACATTTCACAGGAATTTGCTAGAAACATTTCAGTTTCTAATCCTAGTTGGCTGTAGGAAATTAGAGGGATTTGAGAATAGCTGTGATTTGCCGTCTTTTAATTAGAGACTTTCCAAAACTCTTCTATACCTTCTCAAATTTTTATCTTTGTAAAAGGAGCGAAATTTCAGGTGGTAAGCGAGCAAAGAGGGGGGTAGGACATGGAGGTAGAGGTACGAGAAAAGGGGCTCCATCCAGTGCTGGCGACAACACGCAAGCCAGCGGATCATTGGTTACAGGACCGTCAGGCTGGGTCAGGGCTCTGTGAATCTCATAACGAACAGCGTCGCCATCTGTTCTTCAGTGGTTAATGCAACCTGATCCAGCAGTCTTACCTCCTCGTCCTCCCAGTCACGGCCACAAATGTCGTCATCAGCATCATCAGCATCAACTCGTGTACCCACCATTGTGGATAATCCATTTTCTGAAGACCTCTTTGATGACAAAATGCGGTTGGGGGGTCAGAAGGCATGTTAAAAGATCAAGAGGCCAAAGAGGATGATTTTGTCGCTCTGACCCCATTACAGATGCCATCAGAGGAGGAGAAGGAAGCCGGTCAATCGGCAAAATCCCGGGCGTTCGGCAACACCTTGCAGTGCCTCTTGCTTGTAGCTCGCAGCTCCTGGATGCAGAATGTCAGGACGACCAAGTCACCTGTGTTGATGATGATGATGATGACATTGCGAATCCATCGTGGTCTTTTCCACGGAATTTGCTTGCGAGCGCTTCGTCACTGGATGAGGAGGAAGACGATGGGGTAGTGTCAATACGGGTCCCGCCTCAAAAAGGGAGAGAGCGGTCGCACAAGTTCGCTGATTTGATTCCGCCAGCCACGGTCAGCGGAAACCCTGCTCCTCGCTTATCGGCGTCAAAAAGGTCCAGGACCTCTCAAGCCTGGGCCTTCTTTGAGCAAGCCTCTGATTCACCCAGCGATGTCATATGCCGCCTTTGCTGTAAACGCATCAGTAGAGGCAAGAATATTAGGTGTTTAACCACCACCAATATGTCTATTCACATGCAGCGAATGCATGAGTTGAAATGGAGGCAACACTTGGCCAAAAAAAGGCCACACCGATGCCGGGCTTCCAACCACTGTCACACCTTCTGTCTCCACCTCCTCCTCCTCCGCCACCTCCTCCTCCTCCACCCCAACCAAGCGTTCCTCAGCTGCCCATGTCTCTCAGAGTCATGATCAGGGATCAGCCTCCTCTTCAGCCTCCACCGTCGCCCGAGTACCACCAGCACCACCAGAGACCCATCCTACCCCTTCTTCTTCTGCCATTTTTACGACCTGCATGCCGAACAGGGCCAGTCTAGCAGCCACCTTCTGTCTTTCCCGGTTTTGGAGCAGAAGAAAAAACTTCAACCCAAACCATCCCAAAGCCAAAAACCTGAATGTCGGCATTGCCAGGCTTTTGGCCTTGGAAATGTTGCCTTTCCGTCTGGTGACACAGATGGGTTCCGCCACGTCATGCCCTTGCCTGCCCCCAATACCAATGCCGAGCAGGCATTTCTTTGCCAAAAAGCCGTCCATGCCCTGGCCAGCCACGTGTCATCTAAAATTTAAAGCACGTTGTCTGCATCTGTGGCCGGAAAAAGTCCACCTGACCACCGACACTGGACTAGTAAGCAGGGCCCAAAGGGCCGCTATTTCTCTGTGACAGGCTCACTGGGTGAGCTGGTGGATGTCTCTGGTGGTGAAGGTGCTCCCCAGGCTTTGGCGCACGCTCTTCAAATCCGCAGGTTTGGTGCAGGGCTCTTTCCCCCAAGGTCCTCTGGTGGCATCACGTGCCCAGAGAAACCAGGCCGT
This sequence comes from Phyllomedusa bahiana, assembly GCA_025379985.1. Lineage (NCBI taxonomy): Eukaryota > Metazoa > Chordata > Amphibia > Anura > Hylidae > Phyllomedusa > Phyllomedusa bahiana. Next base: position 52,591 of record JAODAL010006511.1, on the reverse strand, counting down.
GGTTTAAAAATTAATCTGTCTTGGGAGACCGTCCACACTCGGGTCAGAAGCTGTGGACGGCTCTCCGCAACGAGACCCGAGCGCTAGCTGGGTGACAAGAACCTTGTGCCAGGCAAGGTGGTGTGCAATAACGGTCGAAATCTGCTGGCTGCCCTTAAGATCGGTAGGCTGGAGCACCTCCCATGCCTGGCACATGTCATGAAGCTCGTCGTCCAGAAATTTCTAAAGCGCTACCCGGGTCTGGACTGCCTGTTGAGGAAGGCTCGAGGTCTGAGTTCGCACTTCCGCCGTTCGCACCCTGCTTCGTCCCGCCTGGCTGCGTTGCAGCGTCAGCTCGGCCTCCCCGTCAACCGTCTCATTGTTGATGTGGCAACACACTGGAATTCCACCCTCCACATGCTCCAGCGATTGTGGCAGCAGTGCAATGCCATTATGCAGTACAAAGTGACACATGGCCTGACATGCAGCGCTGTGGACCTCGGGGTGTTGAGCCACCGAGAGTGGAGGCAGGTGAAAGACCCTTTGCACCATCCTTGCCATTTTGAAGAAGCCACCAAAACGGTCCAGTGCGGACGATGCCCTTGTCAGCATGTGCATTGTGGTGATCTTAGTTCTGGAACGATCGTTGGAGACTCTGAAACATCAGGTCCCACTAGCGATGGAGGAGGAGACGGACACAGATGCGGACACGAAGCCTTTCTCTCCGTCGAATCCACAAGGCCCGACGTCCCTGCCTTGGAAAGAGGTTGGCACGAATTTGAGGCGGAGGAGGAAGATGAGGAAGATGAGTTTGCTAGTGCCCCTTGACCCAGAGGCTTGAAAATCAAGGCCCCAAATCTCTCACATGAGTGCTTGGATGCTCCATTTCCTCCAACATGATCCTCGCATTAATGGCCATAAAATGAACAACAGTACTGGGTGGCCACCCTCCTGGATCCCCGGTACAAAACAAAACTCAGCACTTTTCGTCCACCCACCCAAATCGAGAGTAAAATGCAGGAAAGGGAGACCATGCTGATTGATCAACTGGAGACATCTGTTTGCGTCAGCTTCACGTCTTAAAAAGTCACGGTGGAACAACGTCAGCGACAGTAGAGTGCCAAGCAGCCGTAGTGGCAGCAGCAGGCTAGGTGGCAGAAGCCTAATGGGTGACCTCTGGCAATCTTTATTTACCACCTCACCAACGCATGCAATGCAGGGCACACATACAACACACAGAGACCAGCTTAAGATCATGGTGCATGACTATCTGCGTCTCAACACCGATGTTTTTGTATTGTTCCCGGGCCCAATTGATTTCTGGTATCCAAAATGATGAAGGCCCGAGCTGCTTCCACGCCATAGAGGTGTTGTCCTGCACAGCAGCCAGCCCTCATATCTGAGCAGACCTTCAGCACAGCTGGAGGAGTCATTACAGACAAACGCATCCGGCTTTCCACAGATAATGTTTTCTCGTTTGACATTCATCAAGAAAGAATCAGGCATGGATCTCTGATGATGATGTGCCCCAATTGCCGAGGTCACCGATTAGTTGCCTATCTACTTCACAATCCTCTTCAAACAGAAATGGTCCTCTTGAAAACTTTTTTTTAAAATGATCATTTCTTACTGCAATTTTATTCTCAGTTCCCAAAAGATCATTTTGCTGGTTTTGCGGTGTGGAGACTGTAAAAGACACCAAGGTTCATGACAAAACCGTAATTCCATTTACTCACTTAATTTTTAGAATTTTCACATTGTCAATGGTTTTGAGGTCATGTTCTGGGGAGATACAGCTATAATTATGGTCCTTGGAACAAAATGTGGCTTCTAAGTGGCATTTCTCCCTCACAATTTTTAACAGTGGCTGAGAATCATTTTTAGAATTTTTTGGGGTCATGGTGCTGTGAGATACAGCTATAATCAGGGTTCCTTTGGAACAAGAAATGTGGCTTCTAAGTGGCATTTCTCCCTCACAATTTTTAACAGTGGTTTGAGAAGTCATTTTTAGAATTTTTTGGGGTCATGGTGCTGTGAGTAAAAGCTATAATATGGTCCTTTGGAACAGAATGTGGCTTCTAAGTGGCATTTCTCCCTCACAATTTTTAACAGTGGCTGAGAAGTCATTTTCATAATTTTGGGGTCATGTTGCTTTGAAATGCAGCAATACTACAGGTCCTATTCTAAAAAATTTTGTTTCTAACAGACATTTGTTCTTCCCCAATTGTCAAGAGTGGCTCAAGGGGATGGTGCTGTCAGAAACAGGAATAGGTATGACAATGTTTTAATAATGACAAAAATATTGCAAAATGACTTGTTTTTTGAAAAGATCTTTAACATAACTAGCAATTCCTGTAGTTGAGACAACCCATTTAATACAATTAAAAAAGAGAGAAACAAAGACGGGGTGGGAATTTCCATACTATTTAAAAAGAATTTTTTTTAAATTAAACACTAAAAAACTTTCATGACAAAATAGTGATACAAAAATTTCCCCGAATTGTACAAAGGGGGGGTACAGGAGACCCTTTTAAAGGTTTTGGTTACCCCCGGACGGTTGTCAATGCCTTTTTAAATAAAAAAGGGTTCAAAAAACTCCTTTCCCCCGCACTTTTTTAATCTGTGGGTCAACAAAGGGTTTAAGGTCATCTGCGTACGGACAATATAGTTAATGTCCCGTTCAACTAAAAATGGTGGTTAAAAGACTCCTATTTCTGGCACTTTTTTAAAACTGGGGGTCATGCAGCTTTGGGGCCATGCTGTGCCCAGGACAGGTTATAAATCCCAAAGCCAGTGAAACTAAAATGGTGGTTGAAAGACTCCTTTTTCCGCACTTTTTAAATTGGGGGTCATGCAGGTTTGGGCTCATGCGTGGGCCCCGGACAGTAATAGTAATGCCAGTGAAACTAAAATAGGGTTGAAAGGACTCCTTTTTCCGGCACTTTTTAAATGTGGGGTCATGCAGGTTTGGGGCTCATGCTTGGCCCAGGACAGAGTAATCAATGTCCAGTGAACTAAAATGGGGGTTGAAAGACTCCTTTTTCCGGCACTTTTTAATGTGGGGTCATGCGGGTTTGGGGCGCATGCTGGTGGCCAGGACAGGTATAGTCAATGTCCAGTGAAACTAAAATGGTGGTTCAAAGACTCCTTTTTCCGCACTTTTTAAATCTGGGGGTCATGCAGGTTTGGGCAATGCTGTGGGCCCCGACAGGTATAATCAATTCTAGTGAAACTAAAATGGTAGTTCAAAACTCCTTTTTGTCCGGCACTTTTAAATCTGGGGGTCATGCAGGTTTGGGGCTCATGCTGTGGCCCAGGAACAGGTATAGTCAATGTCCAGTGAAACTAAAATGGTGGTTCAAAGACTCCTTTTTTCCGGCACTTTTAAATTTCTGGGGGTCAAAGCAGGTTTGGGGCTCATGCTGTTTGGCCCAGGACAGGGATAGTTTAAAGTCCAGTGAAACTAAAAATGATGGCTGAAAGACTCCTTTTTCCGGCACTTTTAAATCTGGGTCATGCAGGTTTGGGGCTCATGCTGCGTTCCAGGACAGGGATAGTCAATTGTCCAGTTCAAGTAAAATGATGGTTCAAATCATACGCCTTCTGGCACTTTTTAATTTGGGGGTCATGCAGGTTTAAGGTTCAGCTGTGGTACAAGACAGGATAGTGAAGGGTGGGGGGCTTTTTTTTCTGTACTTTTAAAACCCTAAGTGTGTCCCAAAGATGTAGCACTATCCATTTCTGTTGTGGATGTTTTTTTCCCCAGCTTTCTCAACCCTTTTTGGGTGTAAATAATAAAGGTGTTTTTCCTCTCCCAAGACTTAAAATGGGATCGGCATAATCTAACATTCAGAAACGTCTTGAAAATTTCCGTATCGACTATCGCCCCTGACGAAGCAACGATCCTCATCACTACTTAAACTACCTTCAGCAAATTCATTTCAAATGTTGCAAATTTATGTAAGTAATGGTAACTTTTGTTTTCAACCCTTTTCACCAAAGTGAAGAATTTGAAAAGTCACTTCAAAAAGGGTTTTGCCACAATCAATTCCCCCTCCTGCCCACCTTCAGCCTGGTGCTCAAAGGGGTGGGTTATTTGTTTAAATTTGCTTCATGTCCCCCACAGGATGACATCACCAGGCCTTTCCCTCCTAGTGAAAAAAAGGCCTGTTAGTATAGGATTGTAAGCGAAAACCTGTACCAGGGGTAACATTTTTCTTTAAAGCACAAGGGTCCTTGGTTAAAACCCCCTGGGAACTTTAACCTGTGGATTTTTTCCTTTCTTTAAATGCACACCTTATTGAGGGTCCTTTTTTTTTTTTGCACTTTTTTGACTATTATTAACTAGTTAAAAGACAGGGGAAATACACACCCGGGTTTGAACACCAACTCCCTGAAAAAAGAATTTATGTCTGACTATGCACCAGGACTAAAGCCTCGCCCGGGTTTTGAAACCCCGGAGATGAGCTAAAAAACAAGGATCATAAAGGACAGCTAAAACAAAAACTGTGCAGAATTTTTAATAAAAATGAAGGGAAAATTTTGTTTTTTAAATTTTGCAAATTTCCCACATCAAGTTTACTTCGGGAAAAACCCCTTTTAAGAAGGAAAGTTAGTCCTTGTAAAGGGTTTTGAGAACTTCCATCACATGGGGCGCCCCCAAATTCCAGGACCTTTTAAAAAAAACATATTCCCGACTTTACCCTCTGTACCTGTAGGTCACGGGTCCCAAACCCCCATTTTAAGATACATTAAAATGTCTGTCCAGTCACTAGTTGGTGAGGGTTTTCCCAGTGTAAAATGGGGCCAACAACCTTTCCGCAAACAACCTCCCACTTGCTTTTCCCTTTATCTACATAACTCTCACAAAGACGTACAATACAAAATTAAATTTGGGTACGCTCACCATTTTTTTAAATTTGTCCTGTCATTATGCAAGATAAAACCCTTTAATGTCGGTACACTCGGAAACCTTTAGATGCAATTTACCCTTTTTTTAAAACCCTTTTTAAACCGGGGTTTTTTAAACACATCAATAAACAACAAGGAAAGTTAAAACCAAAGGAAAGATCATGTTTTGCTTCTTCCACTGTAACGGTCACTTGCCCTTATTATTGTGCACTTCTTCTTATTTCGTGGTTATCTACCGCTATGCTATGAACCCACCACAATAACATACTATATACACAACTAATATTAGATCTGCAGTGAAGGAACCTTCCAAAACTTTTCACTTTGAGGTACATATTACCTCAAAAACATTTTTACAGATTATCTTCCTTCCTGTTTGGTGAGGAGTAGGAGTACATGCATGAATTGCCTTGTAAACTAAAATGCTGGGTGCAGGAAGTGGAACAAACATTCACCGAGCAAATGCAATTGCTTTTTTTAACACTACCGGGAAAAATTTTTTTTTTTTTCAAATAAAATCAAAATGTAATATTTTTTTAAGAAAATATTAGTGTTTTTTATGCAAGAACCTTGTTTCCTATGGGCATTTGAAGCCCCCGTAACCTCCTTTATCCCAAAACAATCTCTAGGGATATTCACATATAGTAATGGCACAGCAATAGGCCTTATTATGGATCCATTTTATATGGAGCCTTAAAAAGGTCCCCCTATAAGTTCCTGATGAAGTACGACCCATAGCCTTTTAATTCATTCATACATTTTTTTTTTTGGATTTTTTTTGTGAACGTTTGATGCTTTTGGGGATATGTGTATGATGAGTGGACAAACAACATCATTGTGAATAAGTGACGTGAAAACGTCAGAGCACCACATGCCATCGATGTAAGATGTCAATGTAACTACACCGGTGAAGGGACTACCAAACCAAATTACAATTAACCCCCAATTTATACTATGGGGCCACCTTAAAGGGGTTTTGCCGGACGTGATTACTTCCCTTCTTAAAACCAAAGAGAGAATATAAACAAATCACCTGATCAAGAAACTCAGGGGGGGGAGGGAGGGAGGAGGAGCGAAGGAGGGAAAAAGGGAGCGTCTCAAAACTTAACTCAAAAAAATAACATACAACAGGGATTTTTCTATACACAGACAACATTGGATTATCTAACGCAAATTCCCCCCATCCCTTTAAAAAAAACCTTTTCTTTTTCCCCCGTCATCAGATAAGAAGGTTTTCACGCAAGCCCCCCCCTTCAGCTCCTTGGTCTTGTCTAATTTCCAAAGCTTTTGGAACAAAGGGGACTCGCAATGATTTGCTCTCACAGGCTTCACTTTTTGTAATCACATATATTTAGAAAAGTGATTAAATACCCATTTTGGAGGATCCCACGTCAACATTACATCGTGGCAAAATCTCTTTAAGGGTTTGTCCCCACTGCACGGGTTTTCACCTGGTTTTGAAAACCATCTGTAAACCGAGTGTCAACGTTTAAAATGGACCTTAATGGAAAACCCGTGCAGGGTTTTACGCTGGGCTGTTTTTCTGGCGGTCTGAAAAACATTGAGCCCCCCTCCCCCACCGGTGGCCATGTGCACGGCTGCAAAACAGAGCATATACCGGTCGGAATTTCTGACCGGTATTTGCACTGTGCCATGTGAACGGCCCCAAACATTCATGTTCACTTTATGGATCTTCCCCGACTCATCCTTCTGCAGCTGTGGGCTGCAGTCAATATGACTCCAGGTACCTGTGACAACCTACCAGGACCTTACGGAGCCACTGCCAGCCTATCTAGCTGCTGTCCATGCTGCACACGGTGGTGGCTGAATATTAGCTTGTGGTCACTGTGTATTATTAGTATAAATTAGTCCATACTTGCTTATAGCAGTGCAAAAGCCTTAAATGTTCTGCTTTTTTTCCACACAGCAGTAGGGTTAGATGATAAAATCCAGTCTGTCTGCATTTACCACTTGAGGTCGTACAATGAATTTTTCTCAGTTCACTATGAAACCCATAATTAGACCCTTAGTGGTGGCAGAAACCCCACTGAGCTGAATGAAAATCAGTGTTAAATAAATACATTTCTAAGTATTAGGAAACCACCTTGGCGGTGCCACTGATACTGCAAATTTGTTGCAGAAATTTATGTGACTGAAATATTAATTCTATGCTTCTAAGTGAGTTGTTTCTGCACGTTCTTTACAGATGATTGGAACATTATCAGAAAAAATTATTCTGCCATAAGTACGGGTATACTCAGGGCCAGGACGATGGGTAGGCGAAGGTAGGCGACCGCCTAGGGCACCACTTCATCCCAGGCAGAAAAGGGGGCGCAAGGAGGAATGAAGTGGGCTGAATTTTCCATTTTGGGAGCACTTTATGCCTTATTTCCTAGGGCACCAGAATACCTTGTCCCAGCCCTGGTAATACTCACAAAACAGATTACCTAGAGTTCAGGAAGAAAAGTCAGTTGTATTTGAACTGGCTTGTTTTGGTGGCAGTCATATATATTTCGATAACTGTGGAAGTCTGCAATAATATCTCTGCAATAATCTTGCTGTGTATTGATATTCCTGAAGGCATGAAAGGGCTGTGCAGAGTAGCAGTGATGGAAAGGGCTGTGTTTTTCTTTTTATAAGGGTAAGGTAACTCAGCAGGTTCCTGATATTCACGTTCAGACAGACAGACTCAAATCTGCACACAAAAACCTGCACCAATTAATTAAGACTTTTGTCACAGATTTATCGCGGTCTTCTCTACAATAACATTAAAGACCACTGCAGCCCTATGTTAGATGTATCGTCTTTGCTGCAGGCGAGCTGTGCAGAGATGGCTGGGGCATGAAGATGCGTTATCCATGGGAACACTGTGGGAGGTGAATATTGCACATTACGTATTTGTTGCTGTGGATTTATCTGTGCAGAACAGCAGAGTTGGTGTGGATTTTCTGTAGCAATTGCGCTGTATGTGAACATAACCTAACTAAATTCTGTCAAGGAAATGACGCTGGATGTCCAAGGCAGATTTGCTGCCTCCTATGCTTATAATGGTCGGCGCATAAAAAGACTCAAAAGAATTGACACATCAATTTTTTTACCTCGCTAACAGCAAGCAGCAAAAATACTAAGTAAAATCAGTGTCATCAAACAATGACACTGATTTTACATAGCAACAAATGGCAGTCATTTTACTGTAGTAGTTAAGCCTTTTTGGGGGGCAGATTAGACGTCTAATCCACCCCAAAAAAGCGTCAAAACACGTGTTTAACTGTACGGTACTAATTTGGGGGCCATTTTCAAGCTCATTGCCTAGGGCAGCATGAGCTGTAAATACAGCCCTGCCTACAACGGGCATACATTATATACCTATCTTATCTACAGAGGACTGTATAACTACCTACAGGGGAGATAATATATATATATATATAATATATTATATATATATATATATATATATATATATATATATATATATATATATATACACCTATTAGACCTATCTTCCTAAAGGGGGCTACTTTACCTTCATATAGTGGGCCTATATACCTACCTACTGGGGCCTATATATCTACCTTCTTAATGGTGTTCTCTATATGGCGTTGTTGTAGGTTATACATGAGTTGGTGTCTGACCTCTATGTTGGCTCTATATTATTGTTATCAATAATGTATATATTTATTCCAGTAAATGTTTGTGTTGGTTGGGAAGGGCCCAGTTCATAGCTCTGCCCAGGGCTCCCAGACGGCCCTGGGAATACCCCTTTAATTGTAGCAGCCAATGTCAGGCAGCAGCTGCCAAGGCAAATAGGATTATGGGGTGTATTAAAAAGGGCATAGATGCACATGATGGGAACATTATTCTCCCATTATACAAGTCACTGGTTAGACCACACATGGAATATTGTATACAGTTTTGGGTACCAGTTCACTGGAAAGAAATTGTGGAGCTTGAACAGGTTCAAAGGCCGGCAATAATAATAATAAAAAAACTGGGTGGACTTCAATACCCAGAAAGATTATCAAGACTAGGGTTACTTAGTTTAGAGAAAAGACGGTTTCAGGGGGCATAATAAATATGTTTAAATATATTAAAGGTCAATATAAAGATCTCTTCCATGATCTATTTATACCCAGGATTGTATCTAGAACAAGGGGGCATCATCTACGTCTTGAGGAAAGAAGGCTTCTACATAAAAATAGAAAGGGATTCTTTACTGTAAGAGCAGTGAGACTGTGGAACTTTCTGCCAGAGGAACTTGTCATGGTGAATTCACTAATTGAATTCAAAAAGGGTCTGAATTTACTTCTAATGTGTAATAGTATAACAAGTTATAGTGTCTAGGATTCTGGAGAACGGTCGTTTATCCAGGGATTTATTCTGATTGTTAGGTTGGAGTTGGGAAGAAATTTTTTCCCTAAGATAAGCACAATTGTCTTCTACCTCATGGGGTTTTGCCTTCCTCTGGATCAACACTATAGGACAATAGACTGAACTTGATGGGCGCCTGTCTTTTTTCAGCCTTACAAACTATGTTACTTTGTCATATTGTACTAATGAAATGTTGGAAATTCATGTGAAACAGAAAAGACATTGGGCCACAGGTATGAGAACTGTCTAGGTCTAAGACTTTTTTTGTTGCCCATAGCAACCAATCAGAGCTCCCTTTTCATTTCACATAGTGCTCTGAAAAAAGGGGAGCTCTGATTGGTTGCTATGGGCAACAAAAAAAGTCTTAGCCATAGACAGTTTTCATACAGGTCCCCCATAAATTTTAGAACATTTAAAGAACACATGCAGACAAAAACATGAATGTGCATGAGGAAATTCATTTCTATTCATCTGCACTACATATTTATAACCAATTCATCACAGGAACAATGGAGAATCATGTAATCAACATCTCATAAACTAGAGCTGCTAGAACAAAATGGATGGGATTTTCAGACTCAAATACCCAGAATAAGGTCAAAATTTCTAGGCACTGGAAAATAAATAGTTTTTTGTTCCCCAATGTTATTTTTTACACCATTTATATTTCATGCTAACTAACCTGTTAGATTAATTCTACAGATTATTACAGTCATATGAATACCAAATATGTGTAGGTTTGCTTGTTTTTTATGTGTAATGTATGCACAATCTTTTTTTATTAAATATTTATTTTATTTATTTTTTTCCACACTTTCACTTATTTTTTCTGATATTAGAATATGTCAGCTGTCAGTGTGCCCTGACAGCAGGCTTACTATGCAGACAGCCCTGGGGCTATTCTAAGGGTGACATGTATATACTGGGCTGCGCCAGTAGTCCGGTGTCCTTTCAGCCAAAAAATGGTGCCACCATATGTGCTTGATGTATGAGCATATGCACTCCAAAATTAGGCACATTATCGGACGCCTACGGCACTTTGTAATGCGCCTGAGATCTGGGGGCATGCTAGAGGTGCATCACACTACAACCGTACAAAGCTACAGATTTATGACATTTGAATGGCAAATCCAGGCGCGTTACTGCTGGAACAGGCAGACCACTTTAAAAAGGGGTTTACCTGAGCCAGAAGTGTTGCTTTGTAGCTTGAAAGCGCTAAATCTATGACTCGCAGTAGAACAGGTTCATAGATTCAGGCTCATTCTACGCTACAAATGGGCACAATTAAATTAGCACTTTGACACCAAAAATTGTGCATGTCATCCTAAGCCCCCAGGTCTGACTGTATAGCTATTCCCCAGGCTCCATCGGGCACTGAAAATCCCGGTGACCTGATGAAGCGGGAGAATTCCCTTTGACCATGCTGTGGTCACGGACTGCGGGAATTGAGGGGTTAAATAGAGGGGATCCAAAGCTTCCTCCGATCACAGTTGTGCACAGAGACTGCTCTGGGAGTAAAGCTGTTAAAGGGAATATGACGCCAATTTTATTTTTTTTACTTATTAAATCAAGCCCCTGATCCATATTCTTTTTCTCTCAGCCGTTTTTATTTCCTGATTGTAGATGTCTCTATTTGGCCGTCTATATATGACTGTGGGGAAGACATTCTTGCTTGCACTGCTTTAACAGCAGTCAGAGAGATACTTTACAGCAGCTTCATGCACATAGGATTCTTAAGACAGATTCTGTCCCATAGACTTGTATGTGAGTTTTCTAGGTATGCTCTGTGACCTAGGAAGAAATCACTGTGAAGGGAGGGGAGAGGGGGAGCTGGGACATCTCCTCTTGTGACTGGTGGATTCTGTGTTATCTGTACACAATGGTGTCTCCTTTCAGTTTTGCCCTGCTTTTACTGATAATGAGCACACTGCTGAAAAGCTCTCTAAACAAAGGAGGAAGTGTCAGACGATTATTAGGCCTAGTGGCCAAAGTGAAAACTGCAGGACTTAAAAATTATTAAAAAAATACTGAAAGTGATAGGGAAATTTAATAAAAAATATCCAAAATGTCCGGAAAAATGTGTTTAACATAAAAATGTGAGTTAAACAATAAGTCACTTTTTGATGACACATTCCTTTGAACTACAGCTCTGTTCTTAGTGCAGTTGCAGTGCTGGAAGTCGCTAACCCCTTCTGACGTCGGCGATGCCAAAAGACAACAGAGAACGTGATTTTCCTGCTGTCAAAAGACTATTTAGAGATGCCGAGCTCCGAGTGGAGCACAGCGCCTTTCTTATTCAGACGGCTGTGCTGCGGCCAATATTCATTACAATCTACAAGTACTTTAGCTTTAATCCTGTCTATATAACATTCTTTGGAGACTTTAATATATTAGGGGGACATTTATATATAGGTTTGGGTTGACGGATATCTATATAGGATATCTTCTTCTCTAATGCAGGCAAATTATAATTTGGTCTAATGGGTATTACAAATCATATATTTTCTCTTTTTGTTATGAATTTAGGTCTCATGTTTATGATACTACTTTTGAAGGTATGTTCACAGTGGTGTTTTTTCCTTGGTGGTTGGACATGCATCCTAAAATATTGAATATTATGTGAACTATTCTTTAATGTTTTGTGCATTCTTATGGTACGACTACTATATGTTATACAGTTGTTAGATTGATATTGGTATATTGTAGATTGTGACTGTTTGTAATTGTTGTAAGTTGTGTTTTTTGTACTTTGTAGCGACGCATCTGAAGAAGGTCTAAATAGGACCGAAAACGTAAATGTGTTGGTCGCTGTAAATAAGAAGTTTTCAATAATAAAATTTTTTTATGCATCTAAGTGTGTAACACTGTATGCTATATTTTGTATGCGGGTATACATAGATTGTAAATATTGTTACTTTACCCAGCATTCAGAGAACGGAAATATATAAGGTGTGCCAAGCAACTAGTATTATAAAAGACAGTGAGTGATCGCTAAGGGGTTAAATAGTTTTAACTTAACTACTGCTTTGTACACTTAGATTAAAATAAAGATTTTTTTTGCAATTTATGGTTCTTTGTAGTGTGCAATTGAAAAGGGAGTATCCTCTTTTCTTTCGAAGTTGTGGCCACTTCTTGTACCCCTATTGTATATTTGTGAGGTGGTGCCCACTAATATATTGTATATTACCAGTTTCTACACCACACACAAAACCGTGATCCAATTAGGAATAAGTCTACACTAAACCAGTCAATGGCTGCAGTATCTTTTGGGGAATTTTTATGGTATCCCGACAGTAACCACAAACAGAAAGCAAAATTGGGACGTGAATTCGACGTAGCAATCTCTTTCTGCAGAAATAAACATAGATACATTGAGTAACCAGATACATTGTCTTGTAACAAGATGTAAATTGTTATCTGTAGTAGAACAGAACATGGTGAGACCCCCGCACATGTGTGAAATGGTAGCACAAGACAGTAAATCCTAGCTTTCTGTTCGTGGTTGGCCACGCTCCAGAATTAATCACGATGCTCTCTGCAAACAGATGCTGCCACCTTGTCCCATCTCCATGACTACAGGGCGGCACAGAAGAAGCCTTGGCGAGCGATACTGAAGACGAGGGATAAACACTGTACATTACATGGTGAATTTACACAGTTTACAATATGTAGAGCAGTTTTTATTCAATATGCAGATCATATTAAACACATCATTAAAGGGGTTGTCTCGCTACAAAGAATAGCTTTCAAATTGTAGGGAACACAAAATAAAGACATTTTCCAAATATATTGCATTGTTCCTCTGTTTTCCCTAAAGAGATACAAGTGAATTTATTACCTCTGTGGCTATTTCAGTTCCCTCAGTAACCGACCTGTAAACAAATCTCCCCGGGCTGTTTGTTCAATGAGATAACAGAGAGTGAGTCATCACACAGGTCAGCAGTGTCAGTCAGTGTCCTGTGCTGCCAGACAGTAAAAAGCTTGATTTATCTCAAGTAAACAGCTCTGTAATTAGGGCTTTTGTTTTGGGGATCAGATAAGAAGTCCTGGGAGTAGTTTGAGAAGCTAATCTAATCTAATTAGCATCTGAAAGCACAACAGAGCTGTACAAGCTGTAAGGAGATTATGCAAATTAGTCTGAACCAGGAAGTGACAGAGAATTTCTTTCATGCATTCTTTGAAACCCTGTGGGGAGACAACTCCTTTAATGATGTAATTAAAAAAAAAAAACAGAAACTCAGAGATGCTATTGCCATGGGACCCTGTGTCTCATCCTGAGTTTTTTCACTGTGCAAAATTCAAAGGAAAGCCAAATAAGTACAAATCACTCTAGTTACTCAAGTCATACTAGAGAATCTTACAAATGTTTAACATCAATGACTGGTGTCACATAGCCATTATACAGCCACCTTCATCTAAGAAATGGAACACCTAGGACCCCTCAGTTATGCTGATAGCTGGATTTGACGTTAATCTAAGTTTGGTTCAGTAAAACCCCAGAAGTCATTGTTTTGTGCTGCGAAGACCCCTATAATGTTGTGCCTCATAAAATAGGTTAATTACTCTTGGGCCCAAATGCAAAATCTGTAACAGGGCCCACATCTACCATGTGGTATTTATAATACCAGTACTTTCTTAATCAAGGGGTCTTTGGGCCTCTTAGGCACTATTGGGTTCTTAGGCACTATAACCTCTTAATTACATTGCTGTTCAAGTGTAAAAATCATCTTCATGATGTTTCTGCTGCTTTTTTTTTCTGCAATGACCACAGGTTTCATGAAGGGGAATTCCAGTTAAAATGATCATTTTATGTCACAGATGACACATATGAACTTTGTCATATGAGATAAGCACTGATTTCCAAAAGAATGGAGCTCAAAAGAGAGCTGCCAGTGCTGCCAGTGCCAGTTATCTGGTGGGCATTCTATTTACTTCTGGACAGAGGTCATGTGCCATTGTCTGACATCACTGCACAGAGCATTCACTTCCGAACTTATAATTACATGAATAGCATTAAACCGATACTTGAAAGTGTTGGCTTCCTAAGGGTGCTTTCACACGGTGCGTTTTTTGTGCGTTTTTTTATGCGTTTTTCAGATGCGTTTTTTGTGTAGCAATTAATGCTGTACATTACTGCACAAAAAACGTATCTGAAAAACGCATAAAATAACACACCAAAAATGCACCGTGTGAAAGAACCCTAAAAAATAATCAGGGTGTAATGGTAGAAGAGGATAAGTTAAAGTACAATCTATTAAATGCCTTCAGGTATGTACACATGGCGTATTTGCGGGACGTATGTCGGCATGTAATTGCACTGCAATACACGTAAAGTATGGGCAGCAAATACAGTAGTTCATAGCTTATGCGCCGGGGAAAGTGAAAGTCTATGGAAGCTGGCACAAGGTGTACTTCTAAAACACCCAGCGTATAGCAGCGCTCACAGTACGCCGCTATACGCTGCAAAGATGCTATGTGAACCTATCCTTCTTCTTTTCTGGCATTAGACAGGAAAGCCCAATGACAGACAACAGGGGCGTAGCTAGAGGCCTGTGGGCCCGGGTGCAAAACTTCAGGTTGGGCCCCCCAACCCCCAGACCATGGCTTTGGACCACTAGTTTTTAACAACAGGTTAACAAAGTAAAACAAGTTATACAGCCTAAACGTCTGCCCCGATCGCTCTCCTCCCTCCACCAGAATTCTTTGTGAGGTGAACAGGAAAAAAATTAAATTGCACTTTTGTTTTTTGGGTTTAGTTTTTGATGGAGTTTACACTATAAAGTTTAACTGACGTTATATGTGTTCCGCAGGTCACTACATATACAAGGGCCAAAAAATACTGCCACATGATCACCACATGTCCCCACTATATAGTGACTAATACCATTATAATGTTACTGACCAAACCATTATAGCAAGTCATTATTAACAATAACAACAATATACAAAGACCAAATACCCCACATACCACTACCATATAGTGACTAATAACACATAGTGTTACTCATCAAATCAATATACTAAGACCAATAATACCACCACATATCACGGTAT
Source organism: Phyllomedusa bahiana (assembly GCA_025379985.1). Lineage (NCBI taxonomy): Eukaryota > Metazoa > Chordata > Amphibia > Anura > Hylidae > Phyllomedusa > Phyllomedusa bahiana. The sequence goes on along the minus strand of JAODAL010006511.1, from coordinate 37,279 downwards.
TTCACCATTATAAAGTGACTATTACCACCATACTGTTACGGACCAAATCAAAATACTAAGAATAATAATGCCAAATAAAAACAATATACAAAGACCAAATAATATCGCCACATACCATTACCCTATAGTTACTAATAACACATACTGTTACTCATCAAATCAACTTACCAAAACCAATAATACCACCACATATCACTGTATTTCAACACTAGTGACTAATACCACCATAGAGTTACACACCAAATCAAAATACCAAGACCAATATTGCCAAATTAAAACAATGTACAAAGACAAAATAATACCACCACCGTAAAGACACTGAATGAAACCATTGTACAGTTACTGAATAAAAACACATTACAACATTAAAACATTACACTTTGACCACTATTACCGCCATATAGTGACTATATAGTGGTAGATAGTGTACATAGGCTCTGCAGTGTTCACCATATGGAATAAATTATGTTATATTTATTTAATAGACTGGACTTTTAAGACTGAGGCAAAACCAATTATGGGTCACTTCTTGATTATTTTATTTGTAAAATGGCAAAAGGGGAATGTTTTGAACTTTTAGATTTTCTTTTCATTCTCACATCTTATTTATTTTACTTGTAATCCCCCTAGCGTACAGGTCCTAGCAGTGTCAAGTACCAGGAATACACATTGCAAGCCAACACACTAATATATATATATATATATATATATATATATATATATATATATATATATATATATATATACACATATATACACACACAAGGTAAACACATTACACACACACACACATATATATATATATATATAATATATATATATATATATATATATATATGTGTGTGTACCTGCAATGTGTATTTGTATGGTACTTTACACTGCTGGGACCTGTAGTTCTACAACTACCGAGTGTATACGTGTGTGTGTATATGAATATGTGTGCCTGCAATGTGTATTCCTGGTACTTCAGACTGGCCTGTGTGGCAAACATGCTAGGACCTGTAGTTTTACAGAAGCTGCTGTGGAACTACAGATACCAGAATACTACACTACATAGCCATCAAAACTGAAAGCATATGCGGTGTAGTATCCTGTAGTCCCACAGCAGTTGCTGCAGAACTACAAGTCCCAGCCTCCAGTACCATTAGGTATACACATTATAGGGACACACTATATGTTTCTCATGATATATAATGTGTGCTCTTTGATTGTTTCCTTTTGCACTCACTGTGAAGGATGAGGTGTCAGCCGGGAGGTGAGGGCTGCAGACTGGGAGCTGTGGCTGCTCTCTGACTCTCGCACTGTTCCGCCCAGGAGGTTTTAGCCCCGCCCATTTCCTCTGCCTGCCTTCCTCCTCCGGGCACAGCACTTTCTAGCTGCTGCTGCTGCCTGTAATCACAGTTGTGTGGCGCAGGAGGCCCGTGGGCCCCCAGGCTAAGAGGCCCCGTCGCAATTGCGAACTTTGCGACCTCTGTAGCTACGCCACTGACAGACAACATGATTAGAGTAAGATAAATTCTCTATTAAAGGTGTATCTCCCATCATTTATTAGCATTAGACATGTAGGCAAAGATAAAGACTAAATACCTTGCTGTTCCAATTTTGCTTAATTTCAGAGTTAGAGCAGATCTTACCTACTGCATGTTTACACAAGCTTCTTTAAGTGGTGGCCGAGCTGGTGACATCACTCCCTGCTGTGGCTTATTAGCAGATTGAAGCTTTCTTCTCATTCTCTACTTTTATCTTTCTGCTAAGGAAAACATTAATCCTTTAGACCAGGGAGCTACTTTGTGCTATCCTGTCAGTTCTGCAGATCACATATCTGTCCCTCAACAGCTGACAGTATGTGTTTGCACAATGTAAGTTTTTCTCACTCGATGTTTCCTCTCATGAGAAAACAGCTTGCTCACATTTCTTGACGGGCATCCTGATTGGACAGTGTAGTTGTTTTTCACAGCCCTTCCATCACCAATGTGCCTCTAACAGAGTCAGCAAGGAATAGGAGCTGTTATGGGTGCCCCTGCGACCCGTGGGCACATCCAAACCCCTGTTGTCCCTGCTGTGTGGGCTGTGAGTGGTGCCGCAACCTGCATGTTGGGTCATGGGCGTACTCGCAGTCCTGTTCCCAGCCCTTCCTACTCACCTCTCTTCACTCCTCATCACATTCCCGCCAGCCGTCGTACGTGCCCCCGCCTTCTATGGTGCATGTGCGGCAGCTCTGTTAAATTTAAAGGGCCAATGCACCGATGATTTGTTATCACCATACGCTGCCCCTACCTCCTTTCCCTGCCAGTTCCATAGGGTCATAGTGCCTATGTGTGAAAAGCATTTCTTCGTGTTACTGCTCCTCCCATGTACCAGTCCTTCCTGCTTAGATATTTGACCATGAACCTTGCCACCTGCCCTGACCATTTTGCCTGTCCCCAACACCGAGCCTATCTAGCGCATTTGTACCACGCACACCTCGGCCGCTACTGCAGGGAAGTTGCACCAAAGGTAGCCACCTAGGGGTCCCACGCCACAGTAAGACCATCCCACCTAGTGGTGGGCTCTGGTGAAAACCAGCAGGACTGACCCATGGCAAACATGTTGCCAAAATTCAAAAAGGGGTCAAAATGTGAGGCAGAAAATGATAGGCCTGTAAGCTGAGCTTCTATTGGGTATAAAATATTTGAAGGTTTTCTAAGAAATGCCATACTGAAGTGTCTCAGTAAAAATAACCTGATCGCACAGCACCAGCATAGCTTTATGAGTAATTAATCCTGTTATCTAAACAGCTTCTGAGAAGAGTTCAGCTCTGGAATGGACCTAGTTAAAGCTATGCTTGTTGTCTAGCTGGACTTCTCGAAGGCATTTGGCAGTGTGCAAAAATTGAGAATGTTGGGACTGAAAGAGAATATATGTGAGTTCACAATTGACTCTTTGATAGGAAATAGAGGATGGTCATAAGAGAAATGTACTCCAATTGGGCCATAGTTACCAGTGGTGAATCACAGGAGACAGTGTTGGGGCCTCTTTGTTTTTAGGTTTATTCATGACCTTGTTGACGGCTTTAAAAGTAGCTCTGCGAGGTAATAGACACAAAGAAGGATAATAGAATATTACAGATGTTACGTGGAAAAGAGCAGAACAACCACTGAAGTCCAATCAAAATATGGTTTCCAGCAAACCAGGATCCTGATCAAAAAATCCAACAGTACATAAAAAGCAGAAAAAACACAGGACTCCAAAAAAAAGGAAGCCAGAAACATGAGGTGTGTTTTATTCATCCATATACAGCGATGTTTTGGCTCCCTCCAAGTAAAAGGCTTGAAAAAGACTCTTGAAGAGATCCCACATGTTCCAACATATGAGTGAATAAACACACCTCACCTTTCTTCACCTTTGGAGTACTGCTGTGTTTTTTATGTTTTTTTTTTTATATCAAATTAAGATTCAGGGTAGTTAGAGGCTTAAAGAGTACCTATCACCTCCACACAAAATATAATAGTAGATGAAATTCTAAAACTTTTTTCCAATACATGTAATTAGCAAATTAGAGGGTTCACCTCAGTATTACAGGGGGACAGATTGTACTTTTACTTTCTAAGCAGAGCAGGGATTTATGTAGCAGCAATTCTTTCTGGTGGGAGATATCAACTGTGCAGGGGGAGCTGAGGGTATAGCTGCTTGTACAGGGTAATTTGAGTCTCTCAGTACATACACAGACACAGCACAGACGACATAATGTGAAAGGGTTTACAGGTTTAAATCTAAATTACACTGCTGCCAGTGTTATATCCAGCACAGAAATAGCAGCCCAGAGTTTATCAGTGTGCACATGATGTAGACTTCCTGGCTCTCCCTCTCACAGTGGACTCTCCCAGCTCAGAAGCAGTTACTTTGAAACAGCTGTCAACATAGTGATCCATCAAGCTGTCAGGTGCCGACTTAGCCCGACTTCAGAGCTGTCTTAAACGGCCAGCGCTTTTTTAAAAAACTGAATTACAGAGAAATCTTTCCTAATGAAGCATATTTAAGGAAGTGTTTGTATTTAAGTCTCCTGTTACTTCATCAGGTTCCCTGGATGTGATAGGTCCTCTTTAAGCAGAATGGCAAATAAAGTTCAGTATGAAGAAATGTAAGGTCTTGAACATTGGCCTTAAAAAGAAAAAGGAAAATTATGTCCTAAACAGTATGATACTAGGTACAACTACCAATAAAAAAAAAACTGGAGGATATAGAAGTCTTACATTTAGTGACCAGCACCAGGCAGCTACTGCCAAGTCAAATAAAATCATAGGAGGCACTGAAAGAGGCTTAGATGCTCAAGACTGAAATATTGTTTTGCCTCTCTACAAATCTCTGGTGAGGTCACATATGAAATATTGTACACAATATTGGGCACCAATGTATAAGAAGGACATAACTGAGCTAGAGCAGGTGCAGAAGAGGGCGACCAAATTGGTTAAGGCAATGGGCAGATTTCAAGACTGTTTAGGGGTGATTTAATCACCATATACAATCATGTAAAAAGAAAGCACAGAGAAAGGGGCATCCTTTATGTCTAGAGCTAAGAAAGTTTTACCACCATCATATGCAGGGATTCTTTACTGTAAGCCCCGGTTCACACGGCTTATTCAAGCCGGAATTGCGAGCCGGATTGCGCTCGCAATTCCGGCTTGAATAAGGGGCGGGTGCGGGGCCGGGGGCGTGGCCCGTCGGCCCCATAGACTTGCATTATCCACGGCGTGTATTGCGCCTGGATAATGTGCAAGTGACTTTCTCCGAGCGGGAAGGAGCGACGGAATCCACTGTTCTCTATGAGAACGGTGGATTACCGTAATTACTGCGACGGATTGGCGCCGTACTGCGGCGAAATAAGCCGTGTGAACGGCCCCTAAAAGTGATGAGACTATGGAGCTCTCTGCCGAGGTTGTGAGGATGGAATTATTAATCCCTTAATGCCCTGCACCACACATTTAGGGAGGTGTGATGTAATCTCACGTGGCGAAACCGCTCTATACCTGAAAGATGCCGGCAATTGCTGCTTGCAGCCAGGATTGGATACAGATCTGGTCCTGGCCATTTAACCATTTAGACCAGAGGTTCCCAACCCTAGTCCTTAAGGCACACCAACAGGTCATGTTTTCTGGCTTTCCTTAGCATTGCACAGGTGAAGTCATTATTGTCAGTGCATTCTGCACAGGTGAAGTCATTATTGTCAGTGCATTTGCACAGTGTATCATTTGTCAGGCATTCTGTGGGAGATCCTGAAAACATGACCTGTTGGTGTGCCTTGAGGACTGGAGTTGGGGAACACTGATTTAGACAATGTGTTAACCCGTGCAACTGTGACTTTTAAATGATAAGAGAACAGGGCCACGGATTGTTGCTCATTCAATTACCTTGGCAACCAGTGGCCTAATGAAGTCTTTCCTAGCTGACATGTTTATACTTCTATTACACCCTGCCATAGGGTGTAATAGGAGATTAATAAAATCCCTTTATACTACAATCAATCAAGCGATTGTATGTTCAAGTCCCCTAGGGGAACTAAATGTTAAAAAGAAAAAAAGTAAAAAAAATATTGAAATTTCAAAACACCGCTATTTTCCCATTTGCCATAAAAAAAAAAAGAAAAAATTTAAACTAAAAACTTATTTGTTATTGAACAATGTGTAAAAATCCAGTCTAATCCAATATCATGGTATTTGTCCAGCATAGTGAACGCTGTGAAATAAAATATCCAACGCCAGAGTTCCCACCTCCCATAAAAAATGGATTGAAAAAGGATCAAAAATCCAAATCGGTAACAACTGGACCTTGCCCCGCATAAAACAAACCCCCATACAGATCTGCTGGAGGAAAAATGAAAAATGTTGATGAAAAGCAGTAAAATATAATGAAAACTATATACACTGATTATCACCAGAATTGTACTGAGCTATAGAATACAGATATCATGACATTCATACTGATCAACAAACTCCTTTAAAACTAAACCCCCACTATGATAACACAATTGCGTTTTTTTGGCGTTTCCCAGTACAATATACAGAAGAGTCAATGGTACCATTAACCCCTTATTGACAATGGTCATATGAGTATGTCCTTCTTTCAGTAGAGGAGTATAAAGCAGGTTTCTGGCTTCTGTTTAATGTACTCTCTAGGCTGTATCAATGGATGCCACTGAAGGATGAGAAGAAGTGTTATCGGTCATCTATAGGGTCCCATAGTAAAAAAAAACTTCAGCGCGTAATTACGGACCGAAATACGGCCCATTTTAAGCCATGTGAACATGGCCTAACACTTTCCTGTTGTACACACAAGGTGCACATGGTGTGCATAAAGTCTAACATTGCCATTCAGCAGGGTCATAAAGGAAAAGCTCTGAGAACATGGCCTGATGGGATGAGAGACGGTTTATATAATTGCACTGCTTGCTGGGATTTCTTTCATGTGTTTTCTTTTAAGTGGTTAGGCAGGGCAAGCAGCGCTATGCCCTAATGTACTATGATTGTCTATCCAGAGAGAACATTCTTCCCCAATATACTGTGGGACACCGAGAGAGCAAATCCCTACTTTTTACTGCAGAGACGAAGAGGACATGAGATCTCAGATGGCATCATTGGTAGGAAAGATTAAGAGCCAACAATAATCACATTATAAGGGTGTCAATGCCTCCTCCTAATTGCAGCCCAGTAACTGGACCATGCATGGACTCCTCAAAGCTGTTCCATCCATGCGCTCTTATAGTTTCTGTTGTTGAGTACTTGGCTGTGTTCATATGATGCATTCTTTATTTTGCAATTGTTTATGGTTTTGCTTTGTTTTAAAGCCCCGGAACACATGGATTAGAAAAACATGTGTGTGCTGTCCTATGCTTTTGGAAAGTAGGTCTTGCCACCAATGTTTTTTTAGAAGATACAGACGCTATTAAATATGTTTAGCCTTTAAAAACTCTGCTGTTAATAACCACATTGTAAGACTTTGGCGATTTGCAGTAAAAAGAATGTGGTATTTCAAATGCATTTTTTCTATTTCCAAACCTATCAAAGCCACAAAAAACACATGTGAACCAAGCCTTACCATAATGAACAGTCGTTAAGCCATTCTCATGTGTTTGCTTAACATAAGTATTTCCTCTAGTTCTAGGATGTTGGTGTTCTTTATTAAACTGAACAAGGCAAATGTTATATGTACATACAGGCAGTCCCCGGGTTATGAACGGGATAGGGACTGTAGGTTTCTTCTTAAGTTGAATTTGTATATAAGTCGGAACAGGTAGGTTTATTAAATGTAACTCCAGCACAAAAGTTTTTTTTTTTTTTTTTTTTTAGTTATAGTGCAGGTTAAGGTTTTTACATTTGTTTTGCTGTCTGTGCTCCTGTTAAGAAGATTTCACCTCATGTGCTGCTGTGGCATGCTGGAACTTGTCGTTTTAGAGGTACTATCTGCTGTAAAACATGGAACTACAAGTTCCAGCATTCCCAATAAGCCTCCGTTTGTAACTAAGGGAGAGATGTAAGTCGGGGCCTCATTCACAGAGTAGTTTTGATGTATTTTGAAGGTAAGTTCACCTGTGATATATTTTGTTGCAGAAGACTTTGTTGTGATCTGTCTAAGAACAAGTAAGGCTTGGTACATACCCCATTTATAGTCATAGTGTGTAATACAGGAAAGCTCCCGAAGTATATGCTAACATATCCATAGGACTAAATCACCCCGTGAAGGCCAAGAGTGTTTTGGCCTCCGTTTGGCAGGTACACATCTGTATGTCGGCATTATGTAAAAAATGTATACCGTTAAACGTATACAGTTATTCCAATGAAACCCCGTGGGTGACTTGTTCTACTACTTGGCAGCCGTTTAACACTCATGGTTTGGCATATATGGTACACCAATTATATATATATATATATATATATATATTTATATATATTTATATAAAAAAAAAAAAAAAAAAAGGTGGTGTATACCTACTTTTGCTTAAATAGTATCATCCAAATCAATGGGACGGTTGTAGAAAATCTGACACAAATCTGTTATGTGTGAATATACCCTGAATGCTTTTCTGGAGAAGCGTAAAGGAAGTATATCTATTTTTTTTTTTTTTTCTTCTCAAAATTTTCTGAAATAAGGCTTCATTATAAAAATACACACTAGTTGCAGCGCTGCTGTAAAGCGGCCCAGAACCAGATGTGGCACGCTGTACCTGTATCTTTAATTTGCTTGATAAGTGGTCACACAGGTTTGTCAGTGTTGATCACCAAAATTGTGCACGCAGATATCGTGCTGCTGGTGGTTCTTGGCCTTCTCAGCTGCATTGTAACCATTGTGGGTATTTCTACCTTTTGTAGGTTATATTGTACTGCACATTACAATTTTCCCTTTTTAAAATTGCAGGAACAAAAAAAAAATCTTAAGATGCAGTGATATGACACCCACAGACTTATCTTATTAATCTAAAATGTTCTACTAGTTCATGTCTACAGCTCTTCTGCAAACGTATGACCTTTCAAGGTTCTAAACTAAAAACAAACTCTGTGTGTATTCTGTTCTTACCATCTTTTTATCTTTTAGCAGGGAAGGTAAGAGTCTAAAAGGCCAGACTCCAACCTACCTGAATAAACACACATCACCTTTGTGATGTACTTTTGGCATGTATGCCTGAAAAGCTTCTGACATAACAACTAAACATGACTATAGGACTAAAAGGCCCAACTGAGGTCAAATGTGTCTCTTGGCCTCCATTTGGCTGGTTCATGTCTGTATAAGGCTATGTTCACACCGCTTATTTCAGAACGTATTTATGTCGGATTTCCGATCGTAAATACGTTCCGAAATCAGTTGAAAATCAGTTGCAAATAAGTGTCACTAAGTGTGGCACGTATTTCGTGACGGATTTACAATCCCCATTCGTTATATGGGGTGAATCCGTCGCAAAATCCGCGGCAGCAATACGGCACGGAAATACTTATTTCCCATTAAAAACAATATAAACTTGCCTGCAACTTATTTCAGACTGATTTCGGAACGTACTTACGACCATAAATACATTCTGAAATAAGCCGTGTGAACGAGGCCTAACACAAAAAAAAGTATACAGAAGTTTACTTCATTCCAACCTCATCCATAAAAAAAAATTTTAATTGTTTTTTTTACAATAGGAGCTTTTGGATCATCGGATGCCACCTCTCAGTCAGATGCATCCATTTAATGTATAAGTTCTCTTGTATATGTTAAAAATAGGTAATGCACATGATGATAATACTGCATTACTGGAAGGCTCATACAGCCATTAGCCACTATGGAGTCAGTATACCTCTGTGCAGGCATTATGGGCCTATATGCCTTTTTTGGGAGGGATTTGTATAGAATCCAGCTAAACAAGCTTAATTTAAAACTGGAGGAACAGGGAGGTACAGTGGAGACCTCATGTATCTCTGTGAAAGCCTTAGGGTATGTTCACACAGCGTTTTTGGATAAGATTTCAAGTCCATGTTGGATCCGAAAATTGCACCAAAAACATAGCGCCGATCAGATCTAACACGCAGCCAACACGTAGCTGCTAGTTTGGGTCCATGTTGGATGCAGCAGGATCGCACCCTATACTATATTATAGGGCTCCTGCTGCGTCTTTTGGCCAATTCTTGGATCGGATCCGAAAGACTGATCCGAAAGATGCAATTTAACATTGCCGATCACTCATGTAAATGCCGATACGTGTTTTACAACGTAAAACATACTGCTCATCTTCAGATGTGTGTTTGGGTCTGTCTAGACCAGTGTTTCTCAACTCGAGTCCTCAAGACCCACCAACAGGTCATGTTTTGGGCATGTTCACACGACGGCTTTGGCCGCGGTTATGGGCGCGGGTTCCTACGCGGTTCCCGCGGCCAGATCACGCCGAGTTTATTAACATGGTTTCCTATGTGAAACTGCGTTAATATTCACACGCTGCGGGTTTGGCTGCAGCTCCGGGGCCGTGGCCAAACCCGCGCGTGTGGAGTACTCTCCTGTCAATTCTCGACAGGGAGTGCTCTACGCGGCGGCCGCGCGTTGCTGCGGGTGGCGGCGCGGGTGGTGCACGGCTGGGACGCAGCTCACGCCATGGTTTGCCTCCTGCTATTAATTTGCATGGGGGCAAACCCTGGGCGCAAGCCACGCCCCAAACCACACCCCACTCTCGCCAAGACCACGCCCAGCGCCCGCGCCGCACACCCGCATCGAGAGACGCGAGGTATGATGAGGTTTTGGCCGTGGGAACCGAGGTGAGAGCCGCAGCCAAAACCGCCGTGTGAACATGCCCTTTCAGGATCTCCCACAGAATGCACTGACAATAATTATATCAGCTGTGCAATACTGAGGCAATCCTGAAAACTTGACCTGTTGGTGGGTCTTGAGGACTGGAGTTGAAACACTGGTCTAGACAGAACCAAACACGCATCTAAGAACATATGTTCACACGGACCCAAAACGCTGTGTGAACATACCCTTGTTGTAGCTTACACGTTAATTAGCGGGTCAACCAAAAATGGCTGTGCTTTTTTTCACCCTGACCTTTTGAAGTATAGCAGTGCTGCAAATTTCCAGCTTTCTTAGGGAGAATATGGAACACTACTGTTCCACAAATACAGCATACATTTTTTTTAAAAACAGCAATACAGTTCAAAACTGCATGTAGGACAAATTAACATACATTGTTTTTTTAATGACAAAAATAAGATAAAAACAATAAAAAAATACTACTAAGTGGCACAAGAATTGTCCCCCAAACTTCCAATAACTGTTCTAGGTATACATGGCTTTAAGGGTGCTTTCACACAGTGCGTTTTTGGTGCGTTTTTTTTTTGTTTTTTTTTTTTTTTCAGCAGCAGTGTACAGCATTAATTTATGTGCTTTCCTGCACAAAAAAACGCATTAAAAAAATGAATCAAAAACGTACCAAAACCCAGTGTGTGAAAGCACCCTAAGGCTATGTTCACACGGTGTAATTTCAGGGACGTATTTCCCCCGCGATTACGCCGTGTGCTCGGGGGCGGAGTGGGGAGGGGGCCAGCAGCCCGCCGGCCCCATATTCATTATTCACGCCGCGTATTCGCCGCTAGTAATTGACGCATCACTTATCTCCCCCCGCAGCGTATTGTCCGAGCAGGGAGAGGAGACGTAATCCATAGTTCTCTGAGAACTGTGGATTACCGTAATGGCTGGGACGTATCTCGCCCCATATTTTACGCAGTACGGCACAAAATACGGGGCGAGATACGTCCCATTTTAAGCCGTGTGAACATAGCCTAACCCCTTAGGTTCACATGGTGTAAATTTACCTGATTAGAGGAGTATTTTGAAGTGTATTTTTTGCAAAGTGTGGAGCGTATTTTGCAGTGTTCATGCTCCACCATTGTCTCTATGTGAATGTTCTGGTTGTAAACAAGCTACTTACATTTTCACCAGTAAAATCATCCCAAAATATGCGCCGGCATTACGATTGTAAAATACACATTGTGTGAATGGCAGCACCTTTTTTACATTGTAATCAATGAGAGCTGCATAGAACATTGTTTGAAGCGTATTTCGATGTAAAATACGCACCAAAATTAGTGTAAAATTACGTTGTTTGAACATACCCTTAGTGCCAGACCTATTTTAGGCAAGGCAATATTTTTGGGGGGATGATCGTCGTATTAAAAGATCTTTTATTTTTTTAACTGCCAAATACCTAGAAGTGCATGTTTTTTGTAGTATAAGTTTTATTTTTTTAATGTTGCCATTTTGAGGTACGTTTAACTTATTGACTAACTTGTATTAAATATTTTTTGGGGGGAGGAATTTTAACTGGGCATTGCCGTTTTGATTTTTTTTTTTACTTTTGTAAAAATAATACCATGATTCCTTTAGTCTCTGGGTCAGTACGATTACAGAAAAATCATTAAAATTATGTAGGTCTTTATTTTTTTTGTCTTTTTTTGCTTTTTGCATTACAAAAACTCTTGTATTTCATGATCCACAACCTCTTTTATTTTTTCAGTCAATGGAGCTGCATAAGGATATGTTCGTACGGCATCTTTGCAATGTGTAATTGCGCTTCAATAAGTCTGAAGTATGTCCGGCAAATGCGGTATTCATAGGACTCATTGATAGCTATGATTACCTGTCATATTCCCCGATGCTTATTGCGTGACGGGAGGGGGAATTCACATGTCACTACTTCACTGTGCAAAGAGAAAGTCTATGGGAGCAGGCACAGAATGTTTTAGAAGAACGACAAATGGCCTTAAACATGACAGTCCTAAAAAGGCATGTAAGCCCAACAGACCAAGGCTGACAAGAGGCTAGCCTATATCAATATCAATTCATAATAAAAAATAAAAAAAAGTACAACCACAAGAAATGGATATAATAGTCAAAAGCTTAAATGACTGGAGTTTTTTAAATACAGGTAGCTCCCGACTTAGAACTTTCTCACTTATATCTGTCTCCTAATTACTAAGGGTGCTTTCCCCGGTGCGTTTTGGTGCGTTTTTGATGCGTTTCTCAATGCATTTTTTGTGCAGGAAGGTACAGCAATTAATGTTGTACATTGCTGCACAAAAATCGCGGTAACTACCGCGATTTTACCACGATTGGTGTGCAGTAATGTACAGCATTAATTGCTGTACCTTCCTGCACAAAAAATGCATTGAAAAACGCACCAAAAACGCAGCGTGTGAAAGCACCCTAACAGAGACGTATGGGGCGTGGCTCGGTGTGCTGACCTCACACGACCCATAATAATGTCTGAACATTGCAAGTCTTCCTCTGTCTACTGCATCTTCCAGCCGGCGCAGCACATCAGCTCTTTTTTTTTTTTTTTTTTTATTACCTTATTCACGCCCATCAGCCTTTTTGCTGTAACCTCCATCTTCAGGCTGGAACAACAGCTGTTCCTCACACAGCTGTGGCCCCAGTACTGCAGGTCTGTTCTTATGGCTCTCACCTCCTCCAACCATCACCAGCCACCCCAATGTAAAATACAGTACTGTACAATTAGTACATATGTGATATGCTGGTAGTTATAGAACATCACACATGTACGAATTGTATGAGTGCTGATTAGAACAGGTGTTTAACATGGGTTGCTGTGGCATGCTGGCACTTGTAGTTCCATTTTCCACAGCTTCTAGTAGCTGTGAAACTACAAGTGCCAGCATATCACATCAGCAAATGAGAGACAGAAAGTGAGATGAAATCTTCTAAACAGGGGCACAGACGGCAAAACTGGAAAAAAAATATTTTTGCCATTACATTTAATAAATACACCTGTTTCAACATGTATACAAATTCAACTTAGAAACAAACCTACAGTCCCTATCCTGTTCATAACTCAGGGACTGCCTAGAGACAACATACACAATGGTTGGTTTAAAATTGCCAGTACAGTATTAACCAGACAAAATAGCTTAAATTTAAAACTTAGGGATTTGTTTTATTTAAAAGGGATCTTGAAAACAAACACAAAAATTTTGCAAATGAAGATCTTCTTAACTGGCCACTGATATTTGAATTTTTTCTAAAATCTTGTAGGATTCTTTACCTCAGGTCCAAAGTTTTAAGGAACTGTTTTACCCCAACCCTTGCTGAGGACAGCACAAGATGGTGTCAGACCTGCTGTTTCCAGCACTGTGTCCCTTAGGCCTGGTTCACGCGGCTTATTGCCGGCATATTTGTGGGGACGGATTTCTCCCCACAATTACACCGGCAGCCGTGCAGCAGGTTGGGGGCCGGCAGCTTGCCGACCCCATAGACATGCATTATCCATGGCGCGTACACGCCGTAAATAATGGGCATGTCACTTATCTCCCCCCGCGGCGGATTCGCCGAGCGGGGAGAAGATGGAATCCATAGTTCTCTATGGGGATGTGGATTACCGTAGTTTTCTGGGCCGGAAATTGGAGCGTACTGCAGCGCAAATACGGCGGCGCGCAGTCGGCTCCAATCCGGCCAAATAAGCCGTGTGAACGAGGCCATATTCTGTAAGATGCAGCAGCTTTAGAGCATTAACCAATCAAATCTTATTCATGAGCAGGTATTAGCCCCGCCCACCAAAGGCTAGCCCCGCCCACTGACAGTTAGGGTGCTTTCACACGATGCGGTTTTGATGCGTTTTTCAATGCATTTTTTGTGCAGGAAGGTACAGCAATTAATGCTGTGCATTGCTGCACAAAAATCGCGGTAATTACCGCAATTTTACCTCAAATTTACCGCGATTTTTGCCGCGATTGGTGTGCAGTAATGTACAGCATTAATTGCTGTACCTTCCTGCACAAAAAATGCATCAAAAATGCACCGTGTGAAAGCACCCTTATTCACATGTTTCTACCTATTCAAAGTAATAGGTTTATCAGTTGATGTGGGCGGGGCTAGCCTCAGGTAGGTGGAGTTTGAAAAAAAACTGACTCTTTGAATGACTCTTCTGGCTGAAAACTACAGATTTAAGCATTAAATATACGAAAACTACAGCATCTTACGGAATAAGGGACAAAGCGCTGGAAACAGCATGTCTGACACTAGCTTGTTCTGCCCTCAGCAAGGGGGGCATAATCTATGTGACCGGTTCTCATTAAACATGTAGACAAAGGTAAACCACATTACCAAATCTAAGAATTTTTTTCCCCCAACGCCAGAGTCTAGAACCATGACAAGAGGGTATGCATTATGTGTAATTGAACTCAGGTTTTACCATGCTAATAGACAGGATTCTCTACTGTAAAAGCAGTAAGACTACACTATAGAACTGAAACGGTCTGCCAGAGGATGCTGTGATGGTTAAATCATTGGTGGGGTAAAAGGGGCCTGAAAAACCTGCCTAAAGGATATAGTATTACAAGCTATAGGTACTTGATTCCTGGTTACAGGCTATTGAGCCATAGAGTTATCATATTAACTATATTTAATGTTAAGGTTATTGGTATATGACACTTGTGACTGTTTTTACCTTTCTCAGAATTATCACTGTAGGATTAGAAAATTGGACTTAATGGACCTTTTTGTCTTTTCTTTTCAATGTGATCTACTAATTTCCCTTTATACAAAAAAAATAGTTATTAAAATCAACTAAAAAAAATAATACAAGATCAGCAAAAAATAAAATTTAACAAATTATGCTTTGTGAAATGCAGTGAAGCAAATCTAGTATAATACGCTGTGTCTGGAAGTTCAAAATTCATAAAGGGCTCATGGACATCTTATCTGTTATAAAGATGTAGTCCTGGAAATCATTTTCTTTGGCTTGTACTCTAGAATAGCACTAAATTGAACACATGCTTTTCTATGCTCCAGCATAGACTTAGATTAGAGGCAATACCTACTGTTATTATTGTACAGTGTGCGACCACTCTAGCAGTGGTCTGTTATTTAGAACTGCGATATATGGATGTTTATTTGTATTGCTGTGTGTGTATATATAGATATATATATAAATTATGATAACCTTGCACCTTAATTAGGTTGCTAGTGGGAGTTAGTTTTTAGCGTTTTGGGCATGTCCCCACGGCACGGGTTTTCAGACAGGTTTGTGGTTTTGCAGACCTTCTGAAAAACCGGCCCCAAACGAGCACAACGGGGCTCTATGGAAAACCCGCGCAGCAGTCCCCACTGCATGGGTTTTCCGCCGGAAAGACATTGAACATGTTCATTCTTCCATCCGGTTTTCAGACGGAATATGTGCATGTCATTGGGAAGGGGGAGGGCTTTTCTCCGCTCAGCGCGGCGAAAAGACATCCCCCTGCCGCGGCCGTGGGGACATGCCCTTACTGTTGCAGTAAAAAGTGTCAACTGCACATTAGCCGGCTGTGGAGCAGAGACCGGTTAAGGTAATGACACTGGGTTTATGAAAAGCATACTCACAGATTTCAGAAAGGGAGAGAGAATCCTGACCAAAAGATACTGAGGTTGCTAGCCTGGGAAGCCAGTCGCCCGATCTGGATTTCTTAGGGTATGTTCACACAGCTTTGACCCTGTTATCGGAGCGGGTTTTGGAGCGTTTCCGCTCCCAAAACAGAATTAAAAAAGTCTACAGCGTTGTAGTTTGCACATGGCAAGGTTTTTATGCACATTTCCTGGGCTTCTTTGGAAGCTGTTTTTTGACGCTGAAAAAGAAGCGTCATGTCAATTCTTGGCGCGTTTTCAGCACTGAAAATCCCCATAGGAATCAATGGAGAGCTTCAAAACCTCGTCCACAACTTTTTTAGCATTTATACACGCGTTTTTGGAGCAATTTTTTGGTGCGGTTTTTGCCTTGGCTATTAATTTGTATGGGTGAAATCAGTGTTGAAAACCTCATCCAAAAATTCCCCGAGAAATGGTCTAAAACCTCTTCTGATGAAGTGTTTCAGGTGAGGTTTTGGGCCCTGAAAATATCAGCATCCAGCGTCCAAATAAGCCATGTGAGCATACCCTTACAAGGTCCCCCTAAAGCCCTAGCCTAATTAACATTTTCTGATATGAATCATGAAGCTAGGAAATGAAGCCAGTAATGGAAATCCACATGGCTATGGTCAGCCATGGCTGCCCCATGGCATAAGGAGATTGTTACTCAGTTTTTAAGCCTTCTTTTCTAAAATCTGATGCAGCACACTTGTGGGATGCTGAGGGCTATGAAGTAGGTTTTTTTTTGTTCTCTGTATTCATTCTGGAATGTAGGGTATGAGCAGTTTGTAGACATTGGGCTAGAATATAAAGCGTGCATGAGTAATTTTGTGCTGAGTAAACTATGTACATTCAGCTCATATCTGTAGAAGTGGGATGTTTAGTGATGTGAATACCATATGTGCCCTCTTTTGATATTGAGGTTTTTCATGGCACAGTTATTCTTGGTTTTATTTGTACTAGCGATCATATAGGCTAAAGCACTATCATTACGGATTGGTCATAATTTGAAAGGCCTGGATAAACACTTGAAAGTACTATACCTAAAATGAAGCGATAATGGGATTCCCCTTTGCAAGTGTTAGTCAGCCATGTAAATAATATACAATGCTATATATTGGGATGTTTCTGTTTTTATGACAAAGAATTTCTAAATCCTGATGCAGCGCAGTTTATATGGAATGCTGATGATTATGATGTATGTTCCTTTTGCTGATCTTTGTGTGTTTTGGTTTTTTGGGTGTTTTTTTTGCTTCAGGAATTTACCTACAAAGCAGATAAAAAAAATGCTTGTTCTGAAGAAGGCCTATAAAGGAAAGGAAAATAAAATTCTCTGACCTGTCTCCTGCCGCTCTGGAGCTCCTCGGAGATCTGCTTCCCTGAACTTCATATACATATGAGGCTTAGAATTGAACATGTATCCAAAATTTACATTCCCTCAACCAGAGCCATACCCCATGTAGTGCTGCATAATTCTTCCCATAAAATATGCCACAAACTCCAACAGAAGGTATTGAAATCATACCATACCACTTCATTCAAGTAAGCCAACTGATAGTTGGTTTTAAAAAAGCTAGGCAAGTCTGAAGATGTGCTAAATTTATCAAAACTGCATGAGTCACTGGAATAAATCCGATGCATTTGTTTTTCCTTGCACAGCAATAGTAAATGTGGGCAATGAATTTTTTTGGGTTGTGGACTGAAAACCTAAAAAATGTTGCCCGTGACCGTGCCCAGGTGCCTGCTTACAATAGTGTATGTTTGAATTGGACAAGCAGTTAATAGCCTTTTGGGACCTTAATATAAATTCAGACTGCGATAAACCCTTTAGAGCTGGAAATACACATGCTGTAATTTCTGAAGCCAACTCCAAGGTAGATCCAAAAGAGAACAAGTATAAATAAGACTAGAAAATGCTATCTTTTTGATTTACTTATGTGTTTTGCTCAAATATTTCAGGTGTGATTTTAAACAATGGGCAGTTTATTAGCATTTTTGGGGCTGTATAGGCAGGTATATTTCCCTCCATAAGCAAATAAAGGCAGGTATATGTCCCCCATAGGCAGGTATAGACAAGTATTTGTCCCCCATAGGCAAATATAGGCAGGTATATGTCCCCCATAGGCAGGTATATGCCCCCATATACAGGTATGTCTCCCATAGGCAGGTATAGGTAGATTTATGTGGAATATGTGTTCATTTCACTCTAAACTGCCTATATATCCTATTCATTCCCCTCCTATCAATATTGCATGTGTGATTTTAAACAATGGGCAGTTTATTAGCATTTTTGGGGATGTATACGACACAATAGTAAGGTCACAATGTTACTAATTGCACTCTGTGTTCCTGTGCTAGAGCAGCATCAAAGCATATCAGGACTCACTCCCTGGTTTTAATAAACTAACTAACACATGTATGTGGAATGCTGACAGGGAATAAAAATAAAAGGTATATGTTTTTATCTCTTATTTATTCATACATATAGTATTTATAAAAAGCTTCATTTTGTGCCATATCTTCAAAACCGTTACCATGTATACAAGAATAGAGCACAGAACACTTAGCTGAATTCCCGCGAGTCCTTTTCAAGGTTTAAAAATGTAGATGTACACGCCAGCAAACCATACGAGGAATGGAGCGGAACCCAGCCGTCCACGTCAGTAGCTGCATTTAGCCGATCACGCGACGTTTGGGGGGAACACGCCCCTTTTTACGTTTGAGAAAGGGGGTTGTCCCCCCCAAAGTCGCGTGATCGGCTACATGAGCTACTGACGTAGGGACGGCTTGGTTTCCCCCCTCCATTCCTCGTATAATTTTTCTGGCTTTTTACATCTACTATTTACCTTGAAAGGGACTTGCTGAATTCAGCTAATGTTCTGTGCTCTTATTTTTGTTACATGGTACTTTTGAAGATTTGGACAAAAGAGCTTATATATATAATCTTATATGTATGAATAAAAAAGAAAAAAGCATATATCTTTATTGTTTGTTTCCTGGTCAGCATCCACATACTGTGTACAATAGTAAGGTCTAAATCTTTAATTTATTACATTTCTGTATTTTGGGGTCATTCACATTATTACACAACATAGACATTCATAGGTATGACTTTTGTTTTTTCAATAAGGTTTTGAATAGAACCTTAAAAAATGCCTGAAACAACTGTATAAAATGCCACAAAATAAAAGAAAAAAAACCTATAACCTTCAGGTGTTTATATGAAGTTTATGGCCTCTTAGCATATTACACAAATCCATGTTTTCATACACCACACATGCTCTATCACATTCTTGGAGTGAATACTTTACAGATGAGTAAAAAGTTTGACATGTTTGTTGGGTAGGTACAGTGTCGGCAGCCAACAATTCAGGAAATGTTGTTTGAGTGCTGCACATGTGAACCTTGTAGTATCTTTCATCAGTTACATATGCTATGGTGTTGTTGACAAGACATGTTCATCAAGCTCAAGGGCGGGGAGAAGATGAAAGGAGCCGGAATTTTAAAACTTTATTTCCCCCATTGAACCAAAATATAGAACCCAAAAGGCATGAAACAATCTGGGCTAAAATGAATATTTCCCAAACCACAATCAGACTGGATTTACATTCCAATAGGCATTTTATACAGCAACATAAGTTTTACTATTTAGTAGGGAGTAGTTAGCTAAGCCTTTATTGAAACTCTCACCTGTTCATGCGGTGTCTGTCTCCTGGGGAGGCTATTCCACAGATTTATCATTCTTATGATAAAGAAGGCTATTTTCCTCTCTAGACTAAGTGTATGTTCACATGGTGTGTTGGATCAGTTTTTGGATAAGTTTTTGATCCAAAAAACGCATTCAAAAGCACTGTGAAAATCGCATCCAACACACATCCAACACGCAGGTACAGTACGTGTTTGGATGCGTTTTTGCTGCAGCAGAAACACACCCTATAGTTTTAAATAGGGCACCTGCTGCATCAAACGGATCAAGAATTGACCTGTCAATTCTTTGAACGGATACGAAAGACGCATCACAAAGACGCATGTAAACGCACATTGGTGATCACTCGTCTGAATGCCAATGCTTGTTTTACAATGAAACGAATGTAAATCACACTGAACATTGTTAGGAACATGTTTGGGTCCGTTTAGGATCTGAAACAAGGATCCAAACACGCATCTGAAAATGAATCCAAAAACGCTGTGTGAACATCCCCTAACCTTTGTTTTCTTCAAGGAGTGCCCTCTAATCTTTTGAGGCGGAGATGTAATGATTACTACATATTATTATTTTCTTTCTGAGAGGCTGAATACAAGGATAATTGTTTTTGTTCTTGATTTGGTTTCATCAGTGTTTGTAAATTACGACATGTCCAAACCTTCCTATTCTCTGTATTTTGTCTTTCTTTTTTTTTTTTTTTTTAAATTTCTGATGTTAGAAAAAAAACTTACCATGTAGAAAATACTTGACCTAAAATATAACTTTTAATATATCACATTAAAATTTCCTATAATACCGTATACACCTACACTAAACCCTCCGTATCCAGAGAAAGAAGGGGAACACGTCCCAATAAGGACGACCCCCAACAGGAACCTAACCTATCTATCCAGTCACCTAGTACACCCTATGGGATGGTCCTTCCCATCCTAAGGAACCTAATATCATGTGAGGGAGACCTGTATGTAACCAGTACTTATTTAAGGAGGCCAGTACTATCTTAGGAGTGGTAATGTATGGATATTATATATTGGTGATACCATGTATTTGGTTTTAGTATATCCTCCTCTTACTGTGAGACCCTAATGATGGTCTGACTACCTGTATGTTGAATTTGGTATAATCTTGAGCCCCATAGTTTCTGTACCCTGATGATTTCCGGTATCTGGGGAAGAAACGCGTTGGTTTTGTGATATGCTGGGGATATAGAATCAACAGGGGATTTTTTAAATGAAAAAGGTTTTTGTATAGGCTGGGAATATAAACAATATCAGGGGACCATTTGTATGAGAGATTTTGGGTAAGGTTTGTAATAAAACTTTAAAATCGGGGGGTATTTTGTTAAAAAAAGGGGTTTGTACTAGGTGACTGGATAAAATGGTTGGGTTTTCCGGTTGGTCGTCCTTTTTGGACGGGTTTTCCCCCTTTTTTCCCTTTCGGGAAATAGGGAGGGTTTAGTGTAGGTGTAAAGGGTATTATGGGGAAATTTTTAAATGTGATATATTTAAAAAATTTTATTTTTTAAGGTCAAGTTTTTTCTCAGGGTTGGTTTTTGCCCTGTAGTTAAAAGGGAAAAATACTGAAATAATTATTGTGGGGTTTCCCCGGTCCCTTTTTTTTAAAATCCCGGGGGGGTTGATTTCTCTAGAAAAAAACCCCATGAAGGCTGTCTGTTCTTTAACGCCTACCCACGGGTATATTTGCAGCTTAAGGGCCCTTTACACGGAAACAGGGAAAAAAATTACCGGTGGGTTTTTAATCCCCCGGTACTTGCCCCGGTTTTTTGTGCCGGGCAAAAAGCCCGGGGGGAAGGGACGGTTTTTCTCCGTGATTACCCCCCAAACCTTTTCACTTTCCCACTTTTAAATTTTCCCGGCTGAAAACGGGACAGAAAATGAAAAAAGTTAAAAAGGTTTTTTTCCCCTTTGGGCCCCGGCGGTTTGAAAACCCCCCGGGTTTTTAAAAACCCCCTTTTGCATTTTGGGGACTGCTCCCAAGGATTTTCCATACCCCCCCCAAAACGTAAAAGTTTGCAAAAACCGCAAACAGCCCTAAAAAAACCGTCCGAAAACCCGGTGCCGGGGGGGACAGGGGCCAAAAATTTTTTGGTCCCCAATTTTTAGAGGGAAAAAACCCAAAGCCTTTAACATGGTATACAGGGGTTTTTTTAAATGTCAAAAACTAATTTTTTGGGTTTTTAAAGTTTTTTTTTGTCAAAAATTTACTTTTATACTGATTTTAAAAAAACGGAATAGAATTTAAAAAAAAACTGGGGGAATTTTGGGAACTGTTATAAAGCTGTTTTTTTTGGGGGAAATGACTATTTTGGAAATGCAGGTTATAACTCCTAGAAAAAATTAGGTTCCGGGATATTTTTGTTTAAAAAAATTTTTAAATTCAAAATTTGCAACTTTTTTGGCGCCCTTTCCCGCTGTCACAGCCCTTTTTTTAAAAAATCCAGGCCAGTTTTAGCAGTCAGCTCCTGCTGTGGTTTGCAGTTCTGAGCCCCGCACCATTTTGGCACCAAAAAGGAAGGCTCACGACTTCAAAAATTTCTGGGGGGGGGAAAAACCCCCTTTCCCATTTTCCGGGGGCAATCCGGGAAAAACTGACAAGCATTGGATTGACCAGTGCTGATATTAACTGTGAATGGGAAAAGGGATAAAGTGACACTGCAAAACATTTTACCAAAATATCATGGGCAGGAGGGGAGATAAATGGGGGGCCCAACTGCTATTTATGAAAGCTGGTATAGGGGAGAATATGAAAAAATCGCCCAATGCCATAAAGATTTACTGATAAAAGGAGGAGTTGAGTGGGGCCCATTTTGTGCACTTTTTTAAATAATAAAGAAAGAGATGCATGTTGGTATTTTTTTGGTTTTATTTAAGAGAAGGTGAAACACGGGTTAACATGAATACTGGTAAAAGGGGAAAAGATGGCTGCTATGTCATTTAAAATTTCACTTCTACACAGGAAACCCTGTCTATAAGGAGGAGATGGGTGCTGAGTATTCCTGGTATAATGGAAAATAGTGAATACCACGGGCAGCAAATGTATACGGGGGTAAAAGGAGGGTTGTTGTATAGTGGGGTTTTAACTCCCAGCACTTTTATAGTGAGGTCACCCCCTTGCACATTTTTTCGATGTTTTAAGGAGTGCTGTAAAAGTGGGGTTACGGGAAGCACTTTGTATACGTGTATAAGGAGGGCTGTGTATAGGAGGTAAACCTCCCGCACATGTTTTACTGTGAAAGTTAGGTCACTGCAGCCATGTATACTGGGGAAGTGAGGTCACGGGCGCACATGTTTTCCCTTTTGAAAAAGGAATGTTGTATAGGGTTTGGGGGTCACTGCAGCACATGTAAAACGGGTGTAAAAGGATTTTTGGGTGTATGTGAGATCACTGCAGAACATTATACGTTTTTATAGTGTAAATCACTGCAAAATTTTTAATATTTTTTTTAAAAGGGGTTGCTGTGAATAGTGGGGGTGCCCTGCAGAACAATGTATACTGTGTATAAGGAGGGTTTTGGTTATAGTGGGGATCAGGGGCAGCACGGGGTTTAGTGAGGTGACTGCTGCACATGTATCCTGTGTATAGTGAGGGATTTGAAAGCGCATGGCCCAGTGTATGGGTGGGGGTGATTTCCCAGCACATTTTCCTGGTATAGTGAGGTGACCCCTGCCCATGAAACCCTTTTGTGTATATTGAGGTGACTGCGCAAAATGATACTTTGTGTAGTGGGGTCTCTGCAGACATGTATCCTGTGTATATTGAGGTGCTCCCTGAAAATTTGTATCCTGTTTTAATAGTGGAGGGGGACTGCTGAAACATGTTTCCTGTGTATATGGGGGGTTATTTGAAGCAAAAGAAACCTGTGTATAGTGAGGTGACTGAAAGCACATGTATTTTTTTAAAAGTAAAGGGGGGACTGCTGCACATGTATCCTGTTTACAGTGGGTGACTCCCAAGCGCATTTTATTCTGTGTATAGTGAGGTGACTGCTGAAACAGAAATCCTGGGGTTGTAGTGAGGTCTCTGCAGCACAATGTACCCGGGTGTGTGGGGGGGGTTTGACGGGCAGCAAAATGAAATCCTGTGTTTTAAGGGGAGGTGCTCCCCAGCACATGTATCCTTTTGGTGAGTGAGGTGATTTGCAGCCCCATGTTTTCCTGTGATATGAGGTGACTGCAGCGCATTTTAAAATGGTATAGTAAAGGTACTGCAGCGCATGTATACTGTGTATAGTGGGGTTGACTGCAGCGCATGTAAAACTTTTGTATAAATGAGGTGACTCCCCAGCGCATTTTTATACTGTGAAATAATGAGGTAAATTGCAGCCCCTTGTAACTGTGAATAGGAGGTTTCCCTGGCGTTTGGGGAACCTGTGTATAGTGAGGTGACGGGCAGCGCATGGACCCTTTTTTATAGGGGAGGTGCCCTCAGGGCATTTTATACTGCGTTTTGTGGGGTGACTGCCGGGCAAAATGTATAAGCGTGAAAGTAAAGGTCCTGCCCCCATGAATAGTGAGGGGGATTTGCAGCGGGGTATACGTGAAATTTTGAAGGTGATGAGGGAATGGACCTGTTATAGGAGGTGCCCTGCAGCACTGAATACTGTGTTAGTGAGGTACTGCAGCGCATGAAACCCTGTGTTTTGGAAAAGGTGACTCCCAAGCCCATGAATATTTTAAAGGGTGAGGTGACGGGCAGCCCTTGTATACTGTGTGTATGAGGTGACTGCGGGCCCATGTAAAATTTGGGGTAGTGAGGGTTTAATGCAGCACATGTTATACTGTGTGTAGTAAAGGTCTCTCCCGCACAAGTATAGTGAGGGTGACGTGCACATGGTATACTGTTATGGGAGGTGACGCGGGGCGCATGGATCCTTTGATAAGTGAGGTGACTGCTGCGCAGGGATCCGTGTATAGTGGGGGTTGGATGAAAGGCCAGGTTTCCTGTGTATAGTGAGGTGACTCCCAGCGAAATGGACCCTGGTATATTGGGGTTGACTGCAGCGCATGGATCCTGTTTTATAGTGAGGGATGGGGGGCATGTATACTGGTTTTAGGGGGTGCCCGCAGCCCCGGGAAATCCTGGTTTAGTGGGGGTGATTTGCAGCGCATGGACCCTTTTAAATGTAAAGGGGAAATTTCGGGCGCAGGGAATCCTGTGTATATGAGGGGATGCAGCGCTTGGACCCTTGTTTATATGAGGGGGACTGGGGCGCATTTTCTTTGTATATAAAGGTACTGCACCCCCCCGCTTTGGATCCTGTTATAGTGAGGTGGACTGCTGCGCCATAAAAACCCTTTTGGTAGGGTGGGGTTGAATCCCGGCGAAGGGGGTCCGGGTTGTATATTTGGGGGGGGATGTGCGAAGGGTATACTGGGGTATAGTGGGGTTGACGAAAGCCCTGGACCTGGGGTAAAAGGGAGGTTAACTGCGTGGGGGCCAGGTATACTTTTAAAATTTTGGGGTGACGGCAGCGCAAAAAATCCCTTGGGGTTTTGTGGGGGTGAGGGCGGGGCCCCAGGGAAACCCTGGGGTATAGGGGGTGACTGCGGGCTTTGGGAAATCCTGTTTAAGTGGAGGGGGGACTGCAGCGCATGGACCCCTGTTTTATAGTGGGGGTTTTACTGCAGCGCATGGATCCTGTGTATAGTGAGGTGACTGCAGCGCATGGATCCTGTGTATAGTGAGGTGACTGCAGCGCATGGATCCTGTGTATAGTGAGTAGAGATGGGCGAATTGATTCTAACGAAGTGGAATTCGTTTAGAATTTCAGGAAAACTTCGGTTCTGAACGAAGTCGAACTTTGGGGTACTTCGAGTGAACGAAGTGTGCTCTTGATTGATAAAATGGCTGCGAGCACATGGCGCTAAAATGGGCAAAGCACTCTGGGAGGAAGAAGGGCATAGCCTGCATGAATGTGCAGAGGTGAAGCCAATCGGGAGACCGGCGGGTTTCCCTGTGACGTCACCGCACTATATAAGTCCGGGCGCGACGCCGGGAGCTCACACTCCTCTCACTGTACTGATCAGGGAAGGTGCTGCCGCGCTGATAAGCTCTTACTGAAGAACTGATTTTTATACAGCGATTTTTGGGGGGTGTCTCAGCTTGTCTCAGAGACTGCTTCTCTTACGTTCTAATTCTGATTTTTTTGGGGTATTGGATCTGAAATCCAGTGTGCGTCCACGGCAGCTGCATATACATTTTAATGCTATCTGCTCACAGCACATTGAATATCCAAGGGTTATCTAAGCCAGTTCCTGTTGTATTCATTTAAAGAAACAGCGTTTTTATAATACAAATACCACTTCATTTTTGGTTGCTCAATTCTTTTGCGCAATTTACATCCAGGTGTTAATTAAGCGTTGTTCTGCTGTTGTGGTGACTAAAAGAAACCGTCATTTTCACCGCCAAAAAATACAATTTTCATGTAGCCTAATTCACAAGCAAAGGTTAATTACAATTTTTTCTCTTGTTGTGTAGCGTAGAAAACACGCCATTGTAACACGCTACAAAGCTCGTAGTTTGTGGTTGCTCAATTGTTTGGCGCAATTTACATCCAGGGGTTAATTAAGCATGGTTCTGCAGTTGTATTGAGTAAAAGAAAGTTTGTTTTTCACCGCCACAGAAGAAATTCTGTAGCATAATTTATATCCGAAGGTTAATTAAGCCTGTTTTGTGCTTTTATATTCAGTAAAATACACAGCGTTTTTTTAAAAAGGCACATACAAGTCAATTTTTCCTGCCTATTTGTGGAGCGCAATTTATATCCAAAGGTTACCCAAGCTTCTGAGTGGGTTCAGTTGGAGTCAAAAACAGGGTGTGTATTTATCATATACAGATATCTTCATCAAACAGTGTCTGTACATTTTAGAACAAACAGTATGTCAGACAGAGAGGTGGCAGGGGCAGGCTCTTCACCTGCGAGTGGCAGAGGCACAAACATTCCTGGAGCAGGCCCAGGTCACAGCACAGCAAGGGGACGTCGCAGCAGGGTCACTCGGTGAGGCCACAACTGCCGCTGTCATCTAGCGGCCGTGTGCTGACTAGCAACCCAAGGGTTCTTGATTGGTTGACTAGGGTCATCCACTTCCTCCCAGATGACATCTGACAACCCCAGCCAAGAGTCGGTGGGAACCTCAGACACAACCCTTAGTAGGCATGGCCCGGGAGTGGGTCAGCGGCCCTCACCTGTCCTCAACCCGCCTCTGTCCCATCTGGTTCCCTCAGCCAGAGATCTACTATGTGGTCTGGGCTCAGCGCCACTATATAGCGAGGATGAACAATTTGAGGACAGTCAGCAGCTACTTGGCAGCGAAGAAATGGGGCCAATATCCCCTGCTTCTTGCAGTAGGTGGCAAAGTATAGATGTGGAGAGTGGCATGGGAGGTCATGTTGTGAGGGGTCAGCCTCTGCATACCAAGACCAGTGATGAGGACAGCAGTGACAATGAAACACAAATAGATGATGATGTAGCCGACCGCACTTGGGAACCGGGTGAGGCACGGGCTTCATCATCGTCAGGAGAAGAGGGCGCCAGCTTGCGCGTCGGGCAGCGGCGCAGCCAGCAAGTGGGTTGTGTGGCCGTGAGTCAGCAGGATAGCAGCAGTGTGAGGTCAGGAGCCAAGCGGCCACAGGGTAAAAAACCCGCGTCGCAGGTCCAAGAAAGTAGCGGCACAGGGGCTCAGCGAGGCAGCAGTAGTCACTCAGTGCGGAGCGTTGGCGGTAAAAATCCGATATTCGGCTGGTGTGGCAGTTCTTTGCTAAGACAACCGGAGAGAGCCGAATATGGGTATATGTAGAATCTGTTGGCAGAAAGTGAAGCGTTGGCCAGGGAGCTAACGTTGGCACCAGGCCCTGCGTCAACACATGCAGCGTCACCATTCCGGTGGCCTGGGAAAACGTGGCTCAGATGTGGTGGTCCATCCTGCCGCAGCAGCAAAACAGCAGCGCCCAGTGGCAACGCATGCCATTGCAGTCCAGTCAAGGCTCCACCACCTCTGCAGAAGGGAGCTGTTTCTCTTTGACATCATCTCCCGGTCCAGATGCTCCTGTTCCTCGCTACTCATGGCGCCAGCAGTCGTTCAGCGAGGCGATTGCAAAGAGACAACAGTAGCGTCCAACCATCCTAAGGTGCAGCAGCTGACCGTGCTCCTGTCCAAGTTGTTGGTGTTGCAGTCCCTCCCTTTCCACATGGTGGACTCTGCACCGTTCAGAGAACTAACGGCTTGTGCCGTGCCGAGATGGAGAGTTCCAAGCTGAAATTTATTTTCCAAAAGGCAGTACCAGCACTTCATAAATATGTAGAACAGAAGGTGGGCCAGTCCTTGACTATCGTTTTTTCCAAGTTGCACGGCAGCGGGACGTCTGGGTGAACTACGGTAGGGCAGTACATGTCTTTATGGCCATGGGTGAATGTGCTTTGCCCAGGGACACCAAAAACTTGGAGGAGATGGCGCTTTCGCTCCACGTTGTCAAAACTGCGGCTCCTCGCCCAAAGTCCCCCTCCTCCCACCCCACCTCTCACCCACAAGACTTGGCTCCCATACACATTGTAGGCACAGCGGTGTCACGCAGTTCTACAAACCCGGCTTGCCTCGGCGAACGAAGTCACACAGGGAAGAACTGCTCCCGCGTCATGCAGCAAGAAAACGATGTGTGGCTTTCTCCCGTGCCAACTGCAAATCGGAACCATGGTGACGGACAATGGGAGGAACAGGGTGCCCGCGCTGCATCGAGGGGGGAAGGGCCCATGCGCCCTGCATGGCGCACGTGTTCAATCTGGTTGGGAAAAAAGGTTTCCCTGAATTTCCACCGTCTTCAAAAGATTCTAAAAAGGCCGGGAAAACTGTGCATGCATTTTATCCATTCCTACAAACCCGGAACACCCTCCTCGAGTTGGAGGGGCAGAAGGGCCCCCCCCAACACACTCGTATGCGATGTTTCCACCCTTGGAATTCCAGCC
Organism: Phyllomedusa bahiana; assembly: GCA_025379985.1. Lineage (NCBI taxonomy): Eukaryota > Metazoa > Chordata > Amphibia > Anura > Hylidae > Phyllomedusa > Phyllomedusa bahiana. The sequence continues at coordinate 8,702 of JAODAL010006511.1, read as the reverse complement.
TGACATGTTGGACCGACTGTATGAACAAAAAAGGGCCATTACGATTTTTGATGATCCAGGAAACCCAGGTGTACCCCCTGGTAACTTGCTGTCAGCCAGTGGCAGCTCATCGGACACCTGCCTTTTTGGGGCCATTCAGGAGACCACGTTTTTTGTCATCCCAGGACTACGGGATGAATAACGTCATTCACTGCTTCATGTCCGGAACAGGCGAAAAATCGTCTGGCGGGACGGGAGATGTGTGACTACATCTCGGGGGCCCAGAGTCCGGGGGGACTGAAATGGGGGGGGAGGAGGACATTGGGCAGAAGCATTGTCTGGTGAAATGAGTGGATTTTCTACACAGGGACAAAAGGGGCGGAGCAGCGGGAGGAGGTAGTGGAGATGAGGAAGACGAGGCAGATACCCCAAGCAACCAGGCAGTATACAGTGGGATGGAGGCAGGACCCCCCTCGGAGCCTTGTCAGATGGCCCACAGCAGCTGATTTGCCTGGCTAGTGACAGCCAATAGTCACACCGGGCAGAGGGATGACTTCGGGTCCCACCCCTATTGGACCCTCGCTAACCCGGGTCCAAAATGGGGGTTTTTTTTCCCCCCACTATTGGGGGGGGGGGACAAACTCAAATACATAGGAAAATCCCCGTGCATTTGGCCGGTGCCCATGTCGGCCCCCCTTTTTCCCCTCTGACAGGTCTACCGTGGGGTTCTTCAGCGTTTAATATTTATCCCCGAGGCTGTTTGGGGGGGTGGGGGGGTCGGAGCATACCAGCTCCTCAGCGCAACCTAAGTCTGGAGTCACTGATGGCAGCTTCCTTCCCCTCCCTATGAGGGAGGGCAGTCCGCCACACAGCGCAGGCCCTGCAGCAGACCGGAAAACAGGGGGTGGCCTACGGGACAGCCCCTCGCCCCCCTTTAGAAGACCCGGGACTAGGGGCGCCAAACGGATGTGGGCGAAAATCTTCCCGAGTTTGCGGAGAAGTTCCCTCCCCGGGCCAGTTGTGGCACAAGCGGGTTCAGTGCAGTGGGGGCCACGTTACCCCAAGTAGGGAAATGTGGAACGACTACCTTTGTCAAATGAATCAGGGGGATTACCATATTTCAACACCCATCCTTAGGCTCAGATACCAGCCATGACGCCTCACCAAACGGAGAAATGAGTCTGGTTCAAACTACCTCCCTCACCACTATTCTGATGCCCCCCACCCGCCTGTCCCAAATCTGCTGACATTTTCCCATCGCCACCAACCATTTTTCCCAGGGATGTATTGCCCCCATCTCCACACCTGTCATGTCCCACTTCTGACCTCATGCTGTGCTGGGCTGCTGCCGGACCCCCACACTGTGTCTTTGTGAAACTTTTGGGGGCCTACTCCTTTTTTGCCACCCAGAATTCATTGTGCCTCTGTCTGACCTCATGCGCTGCCGCCGTCACCCCCCACTCTGTCTTTTGGGGCCACCTGGGGCCTACTCCTGTTTTTGCCACCCCCAGAATGTCTTTTGTGCCATGTTTGACCTCATGCTGCGCTGTGGCTGTGCCGTGACCCCCCACACTATGTCATTGCGCCACTCTCTGACCTCAGCTGCCGCCGTCACCCCCACACTCTGTCACTAATGTTGCCACCTAGCTCTCAATTTTTTTTTTTCCACTGTTCCCCCAAAAGACTTTATCAGGTACTTTCCCCCTTCTTTTTTTTGGTCAGTTTTGGCCCTCTTAAGTGCCCAGGGCATTTTAAGTGAAGCGATTCTAAGAGCCGGGGGGGCAGTCATTGCGTGCATACTAAACACAACATTGTATAAGACCAAACCAAGCTCCCCTGCTATTTAACATGGAAACGTTCTACAGATCCCGCAGGGTTTTGCAGCCTGGAAATAGCTGCTTTTTTTAAGTGATTTTCACGAAGTAATTTGGAACAAAGTTTTTTTTGCCGGGAAAATTTGGCGGGGAAATGACCGAACCCAAAATTTTTTAGAAATTTGCCCATCTCTAATAGTGAGGTGACGCGCCATGTATCCTTGTAAAGGGGGGCTGGAAACGAGGACTGCTCGCAGTATCCGTGAAGTAGGGGCGCGCCATGATCCCTGTGATAGTGAGGTGACTGCTCGCATGGATCCCGTGTATAGTGAGGTGCTGCAGCGCATGGTCCCGTTATGTGAGGTGAGTGCGCGCATGGGTCCCCGTGTAAGTAGGTGACGCTGCACATGATACTGTACATAGTGGGTACGTGACATGTTTAAATGACATAGTGAGGGGAGCAGCCTTACCTTTTTAAGTGAGGGGACGCAGGCAGGGTCCTGTGTAAGTGAGGTGACTGCGGGGATGGATCCTTGTATAGGGGGTGACTGCCGGGCATGGGTCCGTGTATAGTGAGGGGACGCCGCGCATGGGCCGTGTAAGTGAGGGACTGCAGCGCATGGATCCCGTGTAAGGGGGGTGTGCACCATGGTCCTGTTATAGTGAGGTGAGCGCGCATGGGTCCGTGTATGTGAGGTGACTGCCGCAGGGGATACTGTGATGTGAGGTGCTGCAGCGCATGTATACTGTGTATGTGAGGTACGCGCGCAAGTATACGGTGTATAGTGAGGGGACTGCGCGCTGTAACTGTTTTTAGTAGGGGACTGCAGCGCATGTATACTGTAATAGTGAGGTGACTGCAGCGCTGTATATGAATAGGAGGTGATGCTGCGCATGGATCCTGTGTATATGAGGTATGCAGGGCATGGATCCGTGTATATAGGTGACTGCCGGCATGGTCCCCGTGTATAGTGAGGTGACTGCAGGGATGGGTCCTGGTAAGTGATATCTCTGCAGCGCATTACCTGTGTATTGAGGACTGCAGGGCATGGCCGTGTATAGTAGGGGACTGCAGGCATGGATCCTGTTATGTGAGGTCTGCAGCGCATGTTTTCTGTTTTGGTTTATACTCTCAGCGCAGGATCCGTGTATAGTGAGGTGACTGCAGGCATGGATCCTGTTTAGTGAGGGGACTCCGCATGGACCTGTGTGTAGGGAGTGCGCACGCTGGTCCTGTGTGTATGAGGGCTGCAGCGCATGGGTCCTTGTGTAGTGAGGTGACTGCAGGCCCTGGGCCCGTTTATAGTAGGGGACTGCACGCAAAACCGTGTAAGTGAAGGACTGAGCCATGGACCGTTATAGTGGGGGACGCACGCATGATCCTGTGTATATAGTGACTCAGCGCCCGGATCCGTGTAAGTGAGGTGACTGCAGCGCATGGGTCCTGTTATTTGGAAGGGACTGCAGCGCATGATCCTTGTATATGAGGTGACTGCAGCGCATGGTCCTGTGTATAGTGAGGTGACTGCAGCGCGTATACTGTGATAGTAGGGTGACGCAGCGCATGGGTCCTGTGTAAGTGAGGGGACTGCCGGCTGGATCCTTGGGAAGTTTAGGGGACTGCGCGCAGGATCCTGTGATAGTAGGTAGTGCAGCGCATGTAACTGGTTAAGTGAGGTGAGTGGGGCCCCGGGATGGATCCTGTGTATAGTGAGTACTGCAGCGCTTTTGGACCTGTGATAGTGAGGGACTGCAGCGCATGGGTCCTGGATAGTGAGGTGACTGCTGCGCATGTATTTTGTATAGTAGGGGGACTGCAGCGCATGGATCCTGTGTATAGTGAGGTGACTGCAGCACATCTATAGTGAGGTAGTGCGCGCAGTAACTGTGTATAGGAGGTGACTGCAGCGCATGTAACTGTGTATAGTGAGGTGACTGACCACTGGATCCTGTGTATATGAGGTGACGCGCGCATGGATCCCGTGTATAGTGAGGGTGAGTGCAGCGCATGATCCTGTGTATAGTGAGGGACTGGCGCATAGAACTTTGATAGGAGGTGAGTGCAGGCAGGGTCCTGTGATATGAGGTGAGCAGCGCTGGGTCCTTATAGTGATTTACTGAGCCCTTGATCCTTTTAAGTGATATCTTGAACGTGTATCCTGTTATAGTGATATCTTTCAGCGCATGGACCTGTTATAGTGATATCTGTGCACAATGGATCCCGGGTTTTAAATGAGGGACTGCTGCACATTTATCCTGTGTATATGAAAAACTCTGCACGCATGGGGTCCTGTGTAAGTGAATCTCTGCAGCGCATGGATCCTGTTATATGAGGTACTGCAGCGCAGTATACTGTGTAAGTGGGGTGACTGCGCGCATGTATAAGTGTATGGAGGTGACTGCAGCGCATTATCCTGTGTATAGTGGGTGACTGGCACAGTATACTGTTATAGTGAGGTGACTGCACCCATGTATCCCGTGTATAGTGATGACGCGCGCATTTTACGTGTTAGTGAGGTGACTGCAGGCCCTGTATACTGTGTTTAAATGAGGTACTGCAGCCCATGTATACTGTGTATATGAGGGGACTGCTGCACATGTATCCGTGTTGTGAGGTGACTGAGCGCAGTTCCGGTATAGTGAGGGGACTCAGCACATGTATACGTGTATAAGGGGGGGCTGTGATAGAAGCCTGCACATGGATCCTGTGTATAGTGAATCTTGCAGGCATGGACCTTTTATAGTGAGGGGACTGCTGCCATGTTCCTGTGTATAGTGATATCTCTGCAGCGCATGGATCCTGTGTATAGTGAGGTGACTGCAGCGCATGGATCCTGTGTATAGTGAGGTGACTGCAGCGCATGTATACTGTGTATAGTGAGGTGACTGCAGCGCATGTATACTGTGTATAGTGAGGTGACTGCTGCACATGTATCCTGTGTATAGTGAGGTGACTGCTGCACATGTATCCTGTGTATAGTGAGGTGACTGCTGCACATGTATCCTGTGTGTAGTGAGGTGACTGCAGCACATGTATACTGTGTATAAGGAGGGCTGTGTATAGTAAGATCACTGCAGCATGGATCCTGTGTATAGTGATATCTCTGCAGCGCATGGATCCTGTGTATAGTGAGGTGACTGCAGCGCATGGATCCTGTGTATAGTGAGGTGACTGCAGCGCATGGATCCTGTGTATAGTGAGGTGACTGCAGCGCATGGATCCTGTGTATAGTGATATCTCTGCAGCGCATGTATACTGTGTATAGTGATATCTCTGCAGCGCATGTATCCTGTGTATAGTGAGGTGAGTGCAGCGCATGGATCCTGTGTATAGTGATATCTGTGCAGCGCATGTATACTGTGTATAGTGAGGTGAGTGCAGCGCATGGATCCTGAGTATAGTGAGGTCAGCGCTGCCCTTGCTGCTGCTCTGCTGTGTGGCTGTGATGTCATTGCCCTGTGCTGGCCCGGCCTCCCTCCCTCCCCCCTCCGTGTCATCATTCCCGAGCTGTTAGTACATCGCTGCCTGGCTGTGCAGCACCATGGACAGAGCCCCCCGGCGCCTGTGAGTGCGGCCCCGGTGACTCGTTCCCTGCAGCCGCCGCTGGGGGAGGACATAGCTCGTCTCACCCCCGGGATGTCTCCGGTCGCCGGCCGCCGCTCCGCCGGACAATAGCTCCTCATGGCCCCGGTGTGAGGAACACAGCCCAGGAGATCGCTATCCCTGCCCCCCTCTGCGTCCCACACCATGTGGGTGAATCCGGAGGAAGTGCTGCTGGCAAACGCCCTGTGGATCACCGAGAGGGCCAACCCTTACTTCATACTGCAGAGGAGGAAGGGGCATGGGGTCCGGGGAGGAGGGGGACTGGCAGGTAAGAACTTCTACCCACCCAATGGCCGCCTCCCTGCCCTCTAGCCAGCATGCCTGCAGCTCCAGGCTGAGTACACACCATGTTTGTATGGGTCAGTCTGTTTGTTAGGATCTATGGAGTTGGGCCAGGCCTGGGGGATAGAGGTGGATTACACTGACACAGACATGATTTAGGAATCTTGCTTCTGCCCATTGTGTGTATGGACTGAGGGAGCCAAAGACATTCACCTATTAGACCTGATCACCAGAACCATTCAAATGTAGCTGACGATCACTGGTGAACTCAAACGGCGGTGTCCTGTGAAGATGGACCCAGCGCTCAGAGCGGTTGCGGTTGTCATTGTAGTCGGTTTCAATAATATAACTCTGAGTAGCAGGTGGACATACCGTCTGGAACAGGCCCACGTGCTCTGCTCTGAATACAGCCCTGGCCTTGAGGTCTTTGTTGTGTGGGCCAGGCCTATATTGACAATTGACTCTAACAAGGTCAAAGGTCCCTTCCTGGGAATGTCAGGTAGCAGGTGGGTCATGTTTCACCTGTAAAACTAAAAGGAGGGATGAAGGTCTCTCACTAGTTACAGGATACTAGTATACGCTTTTCCTGTAGTCACGGAGTATTGTTGTGAATACCAAGTCACATTATTAGGACCACCAGCTAATACCTAGAGTGACCACTATATGCAGCACAGACCGCAGCTAAAGGAGTGCGAATGTAAGGTCCTGGAAGGTCGTCACAGGTATCTGGAGCCATGCTGACTGTAGTGCAGAACACAATGATTGACATGGTCTTACAGTTGTGCGAAGTCTGGGGAATAAGGAGGCCAGGGTTGTACTTGGAAGTCTTGGTCATTCTCTTTCAACCAATGTGACATTTTACATGGTCTTGCTAGAAGATCCCGTCTACCCACGGTGGTCCCTGTCCAAGTTTCAGTGTTGAAGACAGACATCCCGGAATGAAACATAAACTTTGGACTATAAGCACATCAGGATGGAGGATGGGAGAATGGATATTAGATAGTTTAAGGCTCAAAGGTAAAGAGGAAAAAATCAGATAGATAGAGAGATAGATAGAGAGATGGATAGAGAGATGGATAGAGAGATAGATAGAGAGATAGATAGAGAGATAGATAGAGATATAGATAGGGATAGATAGAGTGATAGAGTGATTATTTTGTGCAATATGTAATGTTATATATTTGAATATTTTCGTTGTATGTAATTAAAGTGTATCTAATGGAACAATAGGTGGGCCTAGGTAAAGGGAAATTTTTGTAGGGATGGAGAATTGATGAGTGGGAAGGTAAACATTCTGGACCCAGCTAAGGAAACTTAATGTAAGGTATTATGGACATGTTTCTTTGTAAACAATTGTATACTAGTTTTTGTATATAATTTTATTTAGTACTGTATTGAAATGGTCCAACATTTAACAACAATAAGAGTTCCACCCCAGGGTGTATGTACCCCATCGTACATACATGGGTGTATGTGATCTGTAAAGATGACTTTGTACCCAGATCAGTTGAGAGTGGCCCAGAGAATGCACAAAAAAATTCCTCAGAACGAATGCAGCTTCCACTACCAGCTTCGTTTCTTTCCAGCAATGTTTGCAGCAGTAATTGTTTTCTGATGTTTCATTACCCATCTATTGATATGATGCAGAAAACATGATTCCTCAGAGAAGGCCACCCTTTGCCAATCAAGCAGGTCGGGGTTCCACGTACTGCCATGAAAATGTAAGCCTTTTTGTTGATGCAAGTTCATCAGCAGCGTTGCAGTGACTATCCTTTAAACATATTTTATGTCTAAAATGTGAAAGGAATTTGTCTGAATGATTTTAATTACATGTTTGGGATGGTGAAGGTTGAAGAATTAGATCTACAAATTTTGCTACAATAAAGAAGTTTACATAATACAGCTAAATCTGACTGATGATTGAATTAATTTTGTTGACTGGTAAATTGGAGGTGCTGCCTACACTTACTTGATATCGATATTTTAGGCTTTGCACGTCTAAACGGAGGTGCCGGTTTTTTTTTTGAAAATTATTGACCTTTGTAGCTGTTGTTCATCACTTACATCAATGGCAAATGGTGCTCTGCAGTTTCCACATCGTTTTTCACAATGGTGCCATTTGTCCACTAACGATACACTTTCACCACAGCACACAAACCGTTCACCAACTGCACGGTTTCAGAAATACTGCCACCCTTGGCCTGAAAGCAGTAATCCTCTCTGTTTCTCCTGTATAAATTTACCATTCTTACCATGACTGACAATAAGGGAGCTATCGTATGAGACAGGCCTTATTGCACATATTATATATTGACTAAAGCGCTCATGACACATGATTTTCTTTCATGAACTAGATGCTGCCAACATCGACAGTAGAAAGTGGTCATAATAATGTGACTCAGCCTTTTTTTATATAGTTAAAAATATCTAATTTATTTGAATATAATCGCTAATATAGAACCGGAGTGTAAGACTTTAGTTATGAGGTAAAGTCTGTTGTTTAAAATTTACTGTTGTCTCATTTAAATGGATTTGTGTTTTTGATGTTCTAATTAAGAATTTAGCAAAAATGCTTCCTACTGGGCACAACATATGCGCTCCATGGCTTATCCTAGAGATCCAGTGATGGTGCTGATATTAAGGATCAGGGCTGGTGGTGCTCAGAAGCACTTTGGCCAACTGCCAAATAGAGAGAGATGAAAGCCTGGTGATGGATGGTGGGTTACTTTGTGTTCATCTTCACTTGTGTGGAGGAGCTGGGGTGTATAGACAAGGGATTTTCTTTTTATACCAAATTACAAAAAAACCAACACTTTCAGTATGTCTGTATTATACAGTTTGAGTTGCACTGGCATCATGTTGCAGAATCCAAACTAGGCATGTAGGCCAATAATCAGTGACTGCTCACACTGACAGGTCTGAGGGACATGGGTTTATCTGACCTATTCCTACAGATTAAGGGACATTTCCTCGAAATTGTTATGCTTGTTATGTCTTTGGGACGGCACACTTTTTTTTTTTTT